>JADLOZ010000508.1:0-25000 GCA_017562165.1 Ectropis grisescens
TAATAGGGGAATTGACGGCAGTCAGCCCATTCCCTTATTATGTTCCTTTTTTAATACTCCGTGTGATTCACTCGTGGTAAGTCCAAACGTAGTTTTGACATTACATTAAATATATGTATCAAAGTGGGTGGCTCTCTTCTGTTTATTCTGGAATTAGAAAACGCGTACCACCCGTCGGGTAACTGCAAAGTTGGGTACAGACTTGTATTACCAATTATGCAAAGCGTCTTCCGCGTTGCGGCGCGCGGGCGGAGCCGGCGGCGGGCGCGGGGCGGCCGCTGTCGCGCTCTTTCCTCACTCGCACCGAAATAACGACCTCAATTTACATAACAATGCTCGTCACCCCTTATTCCCCATCGGCGACTTTCGCAGGCTACGCGGACGTGTCCCATCGGACACGACACCTTTTTAACTTAGAAAAATCTGACGTGATGTTTAATTGCCAGCTTAACACAATTTATTTTGAGACACGGGACTCGTAAATACAGAGTTATAGTCTCAGTTCGAGCTGTGGTCGTACGCGGAGTTTCAAAAGTCGTAAGTTTTGATTTAGTAGTGGTGCAGAGTCACCGGAGAGGCGACGGGGCAGAGGTACTGCGCCTCAGTCGCACACGACTGTCCGCTGCGCTCCTAACTTCTCGTTCCAAGTTCTCGTTTAATTGAATCGAAGTTTTCGGCTTTTTGTGGCGAGCGTGCCAGCCACGCACGTTCCTAAACTTTCTTTATTAAATTATTGGAAGTTCAGAAACGTTCGCCTTTGAACGTGAATTCTGAAACAGAATTGGGAATACTACTGGGTTCAGGAAAAGTATTTATTCCGTGCAACGATCTGCAAAAGTAAAAGTGAGATTTAAAGCACCGTAAATAAGTAATGGCTCTCTGAATCTGTACAGAATATTTTGTCGTCAAAATAACGGACAAAGAGCAGTTAACGACAATAGTCTTAAGATAATTGTGAATCCGTCGAGTAAACAGTTCATAAAGATGTACGATTTTGCTCGCTAACGACTGAAGCATTTGGCCGGGCATTGTTTTGCGGCGTAGCTTTATCTGGCGCGGAACGAGTTGTCGTTCTCTTGATTTATAGATGTTCCTCCGCCTCGGGGACGGCGGCGCTAGCAGCAGCGCCGGACTCGCCCCGCCGAATGCCATTAACGGTCACGTAATACACTGCTGACTCTTCACGTCCCAGATTCAAATTTGAGTAAATATGTCGCCGACGGCATTCTATTGTATTTCTCTGTTGTTTACATTTACTTAGGGGTTATTTTGAATTCGGACGTTCCCTTGTTATCTAGGGTTGTTTGTGTGCAGCGTGGAAGTCATTTCATATTCATGTCCCTTCCTCTATTTTTAAGTTTTTCATGCGCACACTAAAAATATTTGCATTGTACCGAAATTACACTAGGGAATATAGAACCTTAACATGATTTCACTCTGTAGAGTTCCCCACAGAAAAAGGCAATAGAGATGTGGCTAATAATAATACGGGGTGTAATATTTCTATCACGGTTTTCCTGGTTTAGTCATGCCATAACGTATTATGTTAGATATATCCTATTGAAGTGAAAGAAACCCGGCTGTATAAGCGAGCACATTCATATATCTATATAAACTGTATAGATGCATGGCTTTCACGAATCTGATAGTGGCGGATATTGGAGATTTACCTAAGTGTGACGAGATCCGGCGAGGACTTTGTGCCGAGCTCTCGCGAGGCCTTACACACAATAGCTGCTGGTACTTTAAGTAATAGTTCTCTTCCCTGGCGTCGCTCATCTTATGAATTATCCTTAAAGACCGGGTGAATATACTCCCAAACGAGGTTATTGTATGAAAAAGCATTCTCGTAACGAGAGCTTGTTTTCTCCCATCTGAAAGATTTTATACACCTATACTTATTCTATTTGAACTACATAGCGTTTCGTATGCGCAAATGTTACGGTAACGTCTCTATTAAAGTATATTTTAACCCCGCTGTTATAGGATTAAAGTAGGTATCGTATAATATTACGAGTGCCGTCGAGTGTATCACATTCCTTTTATATAAGCAACATTTGGTTCGTGTGTGTAGCGAGTTTAATATTACTTAATTGTGTTGGGAGGATCTCTACGCACACCTAATTTTGGGTAACTTCTGTCTTTATAATCCTTGTTCTGTGAAAGGATGCAGAAGCGAACACCATTTTGTAGCTGCAACATTACCCGTGTGTATGGAGATTTATTTAATTGTTTTAGTTTAGTGAATTGTTAAATGTATGTGTAATAATATTTTAAAACTAAATTTTAGTTTATTATGTAAACAGTTGTGGAAAACAAAACATTATTATGAGAAGTTCCAATAGCCATATCCTGGTCACCCATGGTAAAGTAAAGAGACACCCGAGGTAAGTAAGGCAACTCGAGGCCGTCGCGGACTGCCGGTAGTAGTACGGTGCGCTGTTTTACATGTTCAAGACCATAGATCTGTACCGTCACGGGGTATCAAGTGTAACTACCCAGACGCAGGGTCGCTGGCATCCACTTGCTAGTTGGTCCTCGAAGTGGTCACGACGTGTCTTGGGATCTGGCGCACTGGTGACAGGGGTGTGCCCTACAAAGAGGGCGTGGAGACGCGAAAGCAGCGGCATGTTCACGGAAGAAAGCGAGTACGTTCTTGCGTTCCCGCCGTTTGCGACAAAAGTGGAACTCCGTTGAAGTTTTAGTCGGTAGGAGCACCTCTCGTGGTGACATAACCCGACCGTCTCTTGTAAGACAGAAGAGTATAAAATTAAAAAGAAATGGTCAAAATTAAATAACAAATAGTAATTATCTGTTGAGTCAATGTACGATTAGACTATTTGGAAATGATAAATATAACCGAAACAGCTATACAAATAAACGCAAGGTCAGTAAGTAAAACACTCTGGCACACTACACATATTTGACCACACAATTAACACTATCCCTTGTTGCTTGTTGTTTTTGAAAACATAATTTGAACGCTTATACGAGTATCAATGTTTTGTGAAAAGGTTTAAACTGACGTTTTGACAGTAGAAATAGGCCCATAAAAGGGACGAAACGCTAGAAAGGCGTAGTTAACCGTAGGGTAAGTGCAGCCGGCAGGTACGGCGCGCGATGACAGTGCTACTGCTCCCGGCGGGCCCCTTCACCGATCCTCGTAAATTGCGAATATTAGATTATAAGTACGGAGTGCGGCGAGCGGCGCGGGTGCCATCACCCGAATATCGAACTCGTGCGGTGCACCCCTACCATGATTTCGTTGCGATCACGTCAACCAACTGCGACCCTTTGGCGTTCATTGTGTCTTCTCTGAATTAGGTTAAGTTCCAAATGCAGCATCGTAAAAAAACAGTAGTAAATCTAAGTTAATGCTGTTGTGTGCTGTGCTGTCTTTGATGTATTACGATTTGATGAATATCTAATTATAATCCATCAAAATGAAAAAAAAAAGTTCGACAACTACAAGTCTCATGTTTTTACACTGTTAGTCAAAACACTGCCGGATCATAAATACAAAAAAAAACGATCGCAATGTTATGTCATGGTACGGGTCTTGGTTTAGCATAGCGCCAGTGCCGCCGTGATCTGAATCTGCTTTTTGGACTATTCCCCACAGGGTCGTTTGCACTTCCAACGCCGCTACCAGTTAAATATTCGTTATGCTCGCTGATTATAACACATTTACTGTTTATGTAGATTTTAATCACTCACACATCGGACACACATAGACAAATAACTATGCTCTGACGTACAAACAGGTCACACTTATTATGTTTTTAGAAGTCATCGAGGCATTTTCAGACGAGATACAGCTAAACAAATAAAAGCGTGTTAAAAAATGAGACCGGTGTTATCTAACATGACTTGTAAATTTTTGTTCAAACGAATAATATTCTGTCATATTTTGAAAAACATTTTCATTCTGCCTCATCATCATCATTAAACACCAACTGAAGAAGCAGTCGACCACCTAATCTGATCATAACACATTCGAACAAAAACAACCCATTTGACTCAAACACTTCGTCTAACCGTAATAATTTTGTGTTTAAATGGATTTTTTACAGTGGCAGTAGCGAAACTTAAGCTCTATAAAAGGCTCTGTAATTTAGCTCGGAAAGAGCGTAATGTTTCGTAATGCCCTCTTGCGGCTATAACGACAATGACGGCGCAATGGCACCGGCAGTGGGAGCGCCACGCCGGTGTTGGTTTTCCCATTCAGTCTGTAACGGCTTCATTGGACGGCGAGGTCTAATGGTCGTTGTCTGCCGAATTCGCAAGAAACAATACGACTATTACGAAGAATTCCACTTCTATGTATATCTGAGACAATGCGCGCGCGATTAAAAAAATATTGGAGTTATAACTTTAAGATGATAACTGTGAGAAGTTTACTTAGATAGAGAGAATAAGTAAATGGATTCTGAGATTCAGAGATCTGCTTACGATAGTACCAATCGTAAGCAGATGACGTGCATACTTGCTATAGCAAGAGAGTGATGTGCCGCGACAAAAGTATGACACTTCCATAAGAGCGACAATGCAAGAGCGATGAGACCCGTTCTTTCGGTGTAAAGCGTTTGTTGCAAGTCTATACGAAGTATAATGTAAATTCTTTGGAAGTTTACTATTATAGCCATTGCTGCGCATTGCTGTACATTTGAGCCGTAATTTATTCTGTACCGCGTACTTTGTTTGGATCACGTACAAATACAAACTGAGAGACCAGTTAGGACTTCAGACCATACGCGACTGGGCTTCACTCACCTTATTCGAAGAGCTAACTAAAATTGTTACTCCACTATGTATCTCGATTTATGCAACGGGTGTTCTCAAATGGAGAGAGAGAAAACCCTGTTATTTCTTATTAGTAAGAAACGCGCTTTTTCAATACTCTGAGGTCACTCAATCTCAACTTAGAAGAATACGTGAAGAAATTCTATCTCTATTAAATGAAAATGCTTATAAGGTTCGTACTGATCATTATTCAGATAAATAAAAATGTTAAGCTACTTATGTGTTCAAATACTGTCTCTACAGGTTCTTCACAGTCATTACGTCTCTTGAAAGCTTGAAAATGTTTTTCGTTCAATTAGGAATGCCTTAAAGCTTGAAACCTCCTTATTATTT
Organism: Ectropis grisescens; assembly: GCA_017562165.1. Lineage (NCBI taxonomy): Eukaryota > Metazoa > Arthropoda > Insecta > Lepidoptera > Geometridae > Ectropis > Ectropis grisescens. Next base: position 5,137 of record JADLOZ010000508.1, read on the forward strand.
AGCCATCAAACGTTCCTTTAACAAGAAAGGGAAAATAATTATTCTACGTTTAAGTACCGTTGCCGGTATCAAGTCGTCCTTTTTCACCCGCCTTATTTATTACACTGAGTAATGAGACTTGAAGGGAAACTTTTAAGATTTTAACGTAATTAAAGTTAGTTATTTAGGCCCCTAAGGTTCACTAACGAAGTTAATAAATTCTTAGTACACGCTGAATTCGGTGCCTACTTTTATTTATGCAGTGTACATATTTAAATATTACCCATTACTTTGTGGGTTCAGATAAGAAATAATTAGTAAAATATAAAAGTTAGGTTAAGGTAAGGAGAGTTAAAAAATTTACTGCTAATATGACCCGTTTTCCATCTTCATAGGTAGGTACTATTTCGTCACCAAAATGGTCGGTCGCCTTACCATCCTCTGGCCAATAATTACATAATATAGCCAAATTCTAAGCTCAAATACTCCGTAGTTTTGTTAAATGTGTATGATATCGTCCATTTCTGAATATTCAACCCGTGCGGACAACGTGAAACGTCAGTAGTGCCGCACTACTCGTGCGGTCCATAGTCTTTTGCGCGGCTTGCCCTGAGCACAAGCTTCTTAGCCATGGTCTTCAAGTAAATGTCCATATTACAGATTACAATTACAGTTAAATGACAGATTAGAATTCATTAAGGGCAAGACCCATTAATGTTAGCTAGAATTAGGCAAACATCACACACTCTTTAATTTGCAAATGTCTATTTCCACAGGCTTAGGGTTCTGCGTTGTTTATCAGACAATGCATTAACTAAAGCAATTTATAAATCAGTAATATAAAAATGAAAATACAATACACAATCTTATAAAAACTATTATATTTTCTGGAAAATAAATATGGCATAAGCCTAGATCAATCAGAAACCTCAAAATCTGAGAAAAAAGAAATGAAACATCGATACACCGATACAAACTTTTCTGCTTTATAATATTAGTATTGGTGTCAGCATCGAGTGTCGGCGCGGATAGCTAGATTTCTGTAATTGGTTGAATGGCAGCGAGCGTGGGCGCTGGCGACGTTGCTCTGGGTCCTCGGCCTTTGTGTGCAGCCTGGGTAATTACTCAGGGACCGAGGGACGCCTTGCCGCTGCCTCCACTCAATTAATGCAGATATATTCTAATGTCTTATTGCAGAGGCAACGGTATAAATATCAATATCTCGGAAGTTTTCTGATTGATACCAAAAAAAGGGACTTCAAATATCGAGAATGATTTATTCGGTCGCCTGCGGGTCCAGTTTCTGATATTCAGAAATGAAATAAGACTTTTTCTGCTGTTTACTTAACTAAAAAAAAGTACGAAAATACTCAACAATTTAAATAAAAGACAAAAACGGTAATTAAAAATACATACAAAGTTTCTGTATCGCCAAAACGCATTGTCGTATTACGTGAAATAACTGCCATTTAAATAGCCTTCGTTAGTTACCGTTTTTGTGACTTAATACATAATTGTCCTAATGTGGATGTTTTTAGTAGGTAACCAAAACGCGATGTGACTTGCTCAATAATATTTTCATTTTCTGAGGTATCATATTTTGCCTTAATGTTAAAATCTTATTATGTAGGTAGTTACATGTTAACGCATAATTACTGTTTAATTATATTACAATACTTTACAACAGTAGTTCAAATCATAATTTATAATGCAAAATAGCTAAAACATATCAAAACGGATCGATGTACTCAAGACACGTACCTACTCAGATTTGAAAACGAAAAAGGAAATCTCGCCGAAATAAATGATCAGCGTTTTCGAGACATTAGTCACAGGACTATTGCAATAAAACACCGTCAAATATCCCACATATCAATGTCAATACGTAATTTACGATTCTCACGTTTCTTTGTAACGTAACAACTGAAAGTTATCGTCATATCTGAGTTTGCCAACTCTCGCAAAGACAAATTGGAGTGGAGGCGGCGAATAAAGTTTTACGATATGCGTGGTTATCAGAAGTGTGCGCCGAAGCTTCTCAGTTCTGCTCCGCACTTGTTCAGAGAGACAGAGTCTAAGCTCTTATGATTATTAATTTTAAATGAAGCCACTTGAGTATATTTCGGTGCCTACGCGAGGTACTTATCGTCTTTTATGTTTTTGCACGACTGGCTATAAAACTGTATTTCGCTAAGGTTCGATATTTTAAATATACTAGCGACCCGCCCTGGCTTCGCATGGGTGCAATGCTGATACTAAAAATACGAATAAAAATGGTTATTCTGGATATGTAAGTAGGCGCAAAAAATGTGTTTATTTATGACATCACATTAGAAACCATTAAAATTATTAGTGTTTGTCTACTGTTGTATGCACATATTGTACATATAAACCTTCCTTTCGAATTACGCTATTTAAAAAAACCCGCATCAAAATATATAGATAGATAGATTAACTCTTTATTGCACTTAATATAAAAACAAACAAAAGTTACTTACAACAAACAAAATAAAGTAGCAATTGGCGACCTTATCACTAAAAGCGATCTCTTCCAGGCAACCATAGGATGGAAAGAGAGATTTGAGAATAAGGAGGAGGGGAAGTACAAAAAGGAGTGATTAATACTTCTACAATTAAACAATAAAATATATTTAAAAAAGTAAAATACCAAATAATATATTGATATACTTACACAGTAATTATACATCCTAATACATAAATACATATAAATATATGAGGTAGTTTTAAAGATCTAAGCATACGTAGGGATATAGGGACAGAGAAGGCGACTTTGTTTTATGACAAATGACAATGATTGACAAAATACATTGACAATCTATACTCATATTATAAAGCTGAAGAGTTTGTTTGTTTGAACGCTAGGATCTCGGGAAGTACTGGTCCGAATTGAAAGATTCTTTTTTTATTGGATAGTCCATTTATCGAGGAAGGCTATAGGCAGTATAGGCTATAGAACATAACGCTACTATTAATAGAAGCGGAGCATGAATCAAGAATGTAACAAAATCGGGAAAAAATATTCCTTTTTGAGAGATTTCGTACGTTTCGTGCTTTGACATGACACATGACAGCATGTGTCTAAGATTGCGTCATTGAATATCACAGATTACATACCTCTTGAATATAAACCTTTGCTAATAAAATTTGTTTCTAAATCTGAGATGGTGCGACCAATTTCCGACAGGTGGCGTAGCAGGTAGCTGAAGAGGTTTTTTGTTTGAAAGCGGTATTCTCAGCAATGACTGAACCGATTTCAGTCATTCTTTCACCGGTGGATATGTACGGGATCCCGATGAGTGCTATATATGTACCACGGGCGAAGCCGGGGCGGACCTCTAGTCTCTTTATATCTAGCAAGTGAAAAAGCCTAGTATTTATTTTTTGACGTGCCAACGTCTAATAAATCGATGAACGCCGCCTGCATGCACGAAAAAGTGTGCCGTTACGCTCATTGTATGCTTGCGCCGCTTCTATCAATGTTCAAACCAACCGACTTTACAAACAACCAGTTTTTTTTAAATACCATTGTAAGTTCACACTTTTTTGACGTGACAACGTCTAATAAATCGATGAACGCCGACTGCATGCACGAAAAAGTGTCCCGTTTTGTCTCGTTACGCCCATTGTCCCGTTACGCTCATTGTACGCGTAAGCTGCATCTATCAATGTTTTGTTATGACGTTATCACGTTAAACTATCGTCCGTAAACCAACCGACTTTACAAACAACCAATTTTTTTACACATTGGTAGGCTTATGCTTGGCCGCCATTTATTGATTGCCGCCGATTGATACATTCTACGATGGAGCACGTTTACCTACTTATAAGAAACCGATTCGGTCGAATTTAACGTACAAATATTGTATCCACCGAAGAAAACAGACTCAGACGATGAATTCCACAGTGTAGATACTTGAACTAATGTTACAAAAAACCTAATTTGATTTATTAACATTATCTTAGACTTAACAGAATTACAGAATAATAAGAAGTACATTATAGATTTTAAACTTATAGACCGAGGTGTTGATAATTAAAAGTGTGGGTTATTTTAAGGTGGGTTTTAGCGGGCCCGTAAAAAAAGTGTTTTTGAACAAATTTTTTTATATTACAAGTTTTGCAAATGTCCGAGTAAATCGTCGATCATATGAAAAATTTATTTGAATTAACAAAGAAAAAAATAAATAAAATGTTAAAATGCTGTTAGTTTGTGGACTTAAAAGTATTGTTATATCAGAAAAACGAAATTGGAAGAACACATTAGCGCATGTTTTTGCATGGATCTAATCCGCTGCCTTCTTCCCCAGAACTTGTGTTTATCTACGGCATGGCTTACATCTCGCGTTTCCTCGTACACCTGTACGTATTAAATACCTCTCGTTGCTCCTTGTTATCTTTCCCCCTTACAGTAAATTACGATCTTTGTATGTGCGCCGTGTTTCAAAGCTAGTGTTCTGTGTAATCGTAATTTGCAGATCGCGTTTCAAAACGTGTCCACTAGCCAATAAACCACGCTTGCCTAATTCACTTAACTTGTATGCGATGTGTAACTAATAAGCTCATTTTTCATTTTACTAATACGGGGAAGCGTAGTCAAGTTCTTGTGTTGTTTGAAGCTTATGACACATTGACTATATTAAATCTAATATATAAAATTCTCGTGTCACAGTTTTCGTTGCCATACTCCTCCGAAACGGCTTGACCGATTTTGATGAAATTTTTTGTGCTTATACGGTATCTATGAGAATCGGCCAACATCTATTTTTCATCCCCCTAAATGTTAGGGGTACTCCACCCCTAAATTTTATTTATTATTTTTTAGACAAAATTTTTAATTTCTATTTTTTTGTGATACAACATACAAAAATACATACAATCCTCAATTTTCACCCTTCTACGATCAACCCTTATTTTATTAGGAAATTATTTATATGGCAAAACAACGTTTGCCGGGTCAGCTAGTATCTTATAATATTATAATATATCCTAGCATTGTCAGGATGTTCCTCACTCTGCAGTCCTAATCACCGGTAGCTTAGGCCCTGCCCCGCTGCTGGTTTATTCCTAACCTGACCCGCTACCGGGTTAGGTTAGGAACAGCAAAAAAATATTAATTTTCATTCCCAACCTAACCCTCTTCCTAATCTGACCCGAAATGATGTTCCTAACCTGACCGATTACTAAAAAAAAGTCCTAACTCCAGGAACTATAGGACTAATAACGTACTAGGTAGGGTTTTAGATTCGAGGCTAACTTAAGAACATTATTTCCGGCTCAGGTTTAGAAGAGGGTTACGTTCGTAATAAAAAAAATGAATCACTTTTGCTGTTTGTTCCTAACCTAAGCCGGTAGCGGGTCAGGTTCGAAATAAACCACATCATGGTTTTCGGGTCAGGTTAGCAAGAGGGTTAGGTTGGGAATGAAAATTAATATTTTTTTGCTGTTCCTAACCTAACCCGGTAGCGGGTCAGGTTTTCGAGTCAGGTTAGGAATACACCCCGCTGCTGGCGGCGATCTAGGTTTAGGTTAGGTAAAACTAAAATGCAAGAATCTGAATAAATGACTAAATTTACTCAATCACGTCGACACGGTTAAAATTTGAAATCATCATCATCAACAGCCCGCTAAATGTTCCCACTGCTCCGACTCGGGCCTTCTCTCGCAAAGAGCGAGTTAAGGCCATAATCCAACACGCTGGCCCAGTGCGGGTTGGTGGTTGTCTGGAATAACACATACACACTTTTTATAGTAGGGAAAATAATAAAAGCGGGAACTGCGCGAGTCACGAACGCCGTGTTAGTGCCTCGACTGCCAGTTAGATTGGCTGAGGCTTTTTTCAGCGGCTGCCCTCTGCTGTACTCTTTCGGAGCCGGTTTGGATGGTCGAACTAGGAACAGGATGTCCTTAGCTGTCAGTTGCATTTGTTTGGTCGTGCGAAGGGGCTCTGAGGAAGCTCAGATTTTCTCCCCTGTCTTCGTATACGACAACCTCATGATGTTTAGAGGTAACAATGCAACCCAGCCGGTCTGCGACTCTCGCTCTTGAATATTCGATTGCCATCGCATCCACGCTTATCAACCGAAGTGTTTCACCTGCATTTCTGTTCAGATGTGCGAGCAGCGCACTTGCCTGTGTGAAGGCGTCCGACCTTCCGAGTACTCTACTAGTGCAATCGTTCTGTTTTTCGATCGCACCAACCGAAATCGGTGGCCGTCTACCTCGCACACCGGCATGGCGTCGTAGGTTTTCCGCTTCATTGTGACTTTTGCGGTACTCCCATTGAGCAGGCAAGACAATCCAGGTGACAAACGGGCTCGTTTCCGTTCCCAGGCGAAGCAAAAGCTTATTCCGAATGTTTCTTTGTTGCTGTCCATGAAGAGAGCCACTCCGCGGATACGGATCCCTGCTTCTCCTCGGTCTGCGTTCTCCAGTAGTTGTTTGACGGAGATGCTCTTCGAGGAGTTATGTTGGGCGGGAACCGCATGCCACGCGGCGTCCACAGACAGCAGGGCACGGTGTGGTGGCGATGGGAAGCGTGTAGTTGTGGTGCTACTAGTTTATAAATATATTTGACACTATTAAGTTCTACAAATAAATCCTACTAATATTATAAGTGAAATTAAGTTTGTTTGTTTCGATTTCACGCGAATTCTTATCCCGGGAAAATAATGGGATCGGGCACTAAGCAGGCGAAACTACAGGGCACTGCTAATTACCATATACGAGTACAATTTAAACGAATAAGTTAAGTTGCAAATTTAGTCAAATTGACTGCGTCGATTTTGTATGCAAAGAGTTACGTATTTTCCACTTCATCAAATGCCACGTCCAAAAAAAATCTATGTATCAAAACGTATCTACTTAGTAAAAACGTATTAGTACCTTAATTTAAAGATACCATAGTTTCAAACAGTACGACAAATTTGTAAAAAGAGTTGTTGTGAATCGATAAACTAGATAGTCTCTCAACATCAGCTTACATCGGCTCCGAAGTTCAAAGCGTTGTTTGTAAAGTTGCAACGCGAGTATCTTTAAAAATTCTTTTTATATGCGGCAACCTGGGAAAAGTTCCACTTTGTTTCGCTCGCCGTCGTACCGTGTCTAAGTAAGAACTAGTCGGGCGGTCGGAAAGGTCCAGGGACGCTTTTAAGACGTTTCCATAATAAATGTCAAATGCGAGTGGTTCCACTTGAAGAATTTTGGATTTGGTTCAATAAAATCCGGTCCCTATTTAAAATTCTTTGCTCCTAAATTTAGCGACGCAAAATACCAATACTGTATGTATCTTCTGTTTATTTTTTCTTACTTCCTTAAGTTCAAGCGATAAGTATTCGGCTTATACTTATGTAATATGTAAACAAACCCTGAAAAATACATGGGTCGACGTTCATGAAAATACTTTACCGTATGTTGACCCAATAGTAAGCCAATATTATGAGCCCATATTTCATATCTATGATTCATCATATGTTCAGAGGATTATTGCTACTCGCCTCCCTACTCTTACGTTAGCGTAGTTACAAAAAACAAATATTTCATGCGAAAAGCCAATTTTCAGGTAACGGATATACTTAATGTATGTCGGTGGGTGATCCTTTGTCGGATATTCATCTTGGCTGTACGTGGATTCTTATGAAACAAGCCGCGCCGGCACGACAGGAAAACCGTCCATGACTAGGGATGGGACAAATACACTGTTACAACGTTCGCCGAGTCAACTTATCCAACAAATAATAATATTTGAGCAGTATATAAAAATTATACTCCAAATATAACCAAACTACTCATAACCAAAACCGTGCCAAATATGAAGGGTTATATTTGGCATGTTTTGATTACGTTATTTTACCAAATACATCATATACTTTAAACATACCATTTTGCTGTGGGCTATGCTGTGAGTCAGCTTTTATTCAAAACTAGATGTCCGCCCTGGCGTTGCCCGTGGTTACATTATATAGTACTCATTAGGATCCCTTACATATACAACGGTGAAAGAATGACTGAAATCGGTTCAGTCATTCCTTAGAATATTGCTTTCAAACAAAACACATCTTCAGCTACCTGCTACGCCACCTGTCGGAAATTGGTTGTACCAACTCAGATTTAGAAAAAAAAAATGATTAGAAAAGGTTTTAATATTCAAGAGTTATGTAATCTGTGATATTCACTGCAATCTGCTGTCACTGTCAATCTACACACGCTGTCATGTCTCATGTCAAAACACGAAACGTACGAAAACTCTGAAAAAGGAATATTTTTTCCCGATTTTGTTACATTCTTGATTGATGCTCCGCTTCTATTAATAGTAGCGTTATTTTCTATAGCCTATAGCCTTCCTCGATAAATGGACTATCCAATAGGAAATTAATCTTTCAATTCGGACCAGTAGTTCCTGAGATCCTAGCGTTCAAACAAACTCTTCAGCTTATAAAGCTTGTTATATTAGTATAGACTAAATGTCCGCCCCGGCTTCGCCCGTGGTACATTATATAGCACTCATCAGGATCCCGTACATATACAACGGTGAAAGAATGACTGAAATCGATTCAGTAATTCCTGAGAATATCGCTTTCAAACAAAACACCTCTTCACCTACCTGCTACGCCACCTGTCGGAAATTGGTCGTACCAACACAGATTTAGAAACAAATTTGATTACAAAGGGTTTTTATTCAATGACGCAATCTTAGACACATGCTGTCATGTGTCATGTCAAAGCACCAACCGTACGAAAACTCAAAAAGGAATATTGTCCCCTTGAATTGAATTTTGTTACATTCTTGATCCATGCTTAGTAGTAGCGTTATGTTCTATAGCCTGTATAGCCTTCCTCGATAAATGGACTATCCAATAGAAAAAAAATCTTTAAATTCGGACCGACGGACGGAGTACTTCCCGAGATCCTAGCGTTCAAACAAACAAACTCTTCAGCTTTATAATATTAGTTTAGATAAGTATTCGTACAACTCATTAAAATTCAAAGTTAATTAAAATGTCGCCATTTTTTCATTACGCTATATTCAGCTACAAGTATCGAGAGTGCCCTTTCTCCTATGCCGTTGGTAGGTAAAATTTGGCATAGATTGTTGAGTTACAATGATTGGTTGGTACCAAATTTTGACAAGTTTTTTATGTTTGTTTTTTGTTAAAATGGACTAGCAGGCGATTTATAGTTCGACCACTACTCGTCTGGGGGAGAGCGATGATGTGATCTAGGATGAAACGCACTAGCCCATCGTTTAAAAGGAACATCCTGCATCAGCCGACATCCTGCGTTCAAAAGGCCAAAAAAGCTAGATTACTCAGTGGTATATTTTTTTGTGCATTTTAAACGACTGTGCTGCTCATAGCTACTTTATTGCTATTGGGTCACCACGACCGATTGATGTTTGCCAATCTTACTAAACCCCGTACACGCGTGACATTCGCCACTTGTGTAAACTTAAAAGTAACAAACGGCTATAATCGCTATGAGCTGAGTTGTCACTTCACTATGCCTGCGTGCAACCCTTGCGCCCCGCCGCTCCGCCCCCGCCACGAGGATGAAAACCGACTCGGTGAGCGCACAGATAAAACGTATGTTCATTTTATTTCCACATTTGTCAGCGTTCGTTTTGTGCCCACTAACATAAATTGGACGCGGAGGGAAACCTCGCAGGTGAATGTAAAATAGCTGGGTTTTCCCAAGATAATACCGCCGAAATTTTACGACACCATTATGCGATTTATTGGTTGTGTCACATTCAGAAAGAATATTTCACAAAAATTTTTTGATGGAACACCTACGACACGTGTAAAATTATGCTGCCCACGCTTAATGAAATACCTGGAAACGTTGTAAAACTTTCATTTAAATATTTAGTATCACAATACTGACATTTACATATCTAAACTTTCACTATAAACAATACTGTTTATCTTCTACATAGTATAAAACAAAGTCGCTTTCTCAGTCCCTATATCCCCATGTATGCTTAGATCTTTAAGGGTAGGATTTTACGGAGCGGTTTCAAACCGCGCCCGCGCGCGGGCGCGGGCTTGCGTCTTCTGTAGGATGCAGATTTGTATGTAAAAATTGAATTCAAAACTCACGAGGCGGTTTACGCCCGCGCTACCACGCGGGTGCCGCGCGGCGCCCGCGTGGCGACCGCGCCGCTGCGCGCGCAACCGCGCGGTCGCTACGCGGGTGCCGCGTGGTGCCCGCGTAGCGACCGCGCGGTTGCGCGCGCGCAGCGCGCGGCAGCCGTCTGCAGCCAATGATTTCAAAATGAAGGATGCGCCCTACTATACATTTTTTAGAAAACTTCTTAATACAAGCTAAAACAGCGAGATCTGTAAATCATACGAACTACGTTAGTGCCGCGTTGACGACAAAAGACGGCATAGCATTGCACAAAAAAACGTAATTTCATACATAATTTTTTACTTGCAATTGGAATAATATATGTGAATAAATTTTTACAATAAACTCTAAACGAACTACATATGTATAGGTATTCAAAATAGTTTCTCAAATATTTAAATACAATAATAAACATAGCAAAAAGTATTTTTATTAATGTACGAGTATCATTCATTTTTTTTTCAAATCGGTTCATTAGTTTCGAATACTATTCAATGCAAACACAAAAATTCGAAAGTATTTACGAATATTTTCTCTTTGTAATGTACTCAACCCTAAGTGTAGATTAAACCTATTGAGTCTTATTCCAAAAAACTAAGATACTCGTAGTACAGGTTTAAACCAGGACTAACTAATCCAGGTTTGATACGGTTCCTATTACAAAACTCAGACTATCCAAAGACTACTTAAGTCCAAGGTTAAGCCTGAGGATAGCCCAACGTTATACAACAATATTAACAATTTTTGGAACTGCTTTTATTTTGAAGATTGACCCTTGTTTACCGTAAAAAATACATTTAATTTCAAAATATTAGTATTTTCAATGAGTAAATATACAATATTAGACTCATTTTGAAACACTAACAACTGACATGACGTCACTAGTCGCAAAATACTGTTCGCGATTCATGACTGTATGTTCAGGTTATGTGTTTTCTTATCATTACTTGAATACAAACAATCAAAATTGTTGTCGCTAAGATCGCAAACTATAATAAAAAGCAGAAATGTAAACAGTTTCATCAAAGTAACTCGAAATGAATCGCCTATACAACAGTTTATTTGATAGTTTGTTTTGCGACTAGCGACGTAATAATTCATATTGGTGTAGCCAGTCACGTGACAACAGATTAAAAATATAGGATTTAAAATCATTTATAATAAATTTACTACGTAATATTAAATTATAACAATGTGATTCTCGATATTCTATTAATGCAAACTATCATAAAATTAACATTAAACATTAATGTGTGATTAGTGTTAACATCCTTATTGCGAGAGTTCAAATTGTTAAATATGGAAGAAACAAGTGTTGTCCTAACCTTAAAATGACAGATGCGAAGTAAGTCCATAGTTAAACTAGGGGTTCGATGGTTAATCTTTAGGATCATAGATTAAACGTACGTGGCTTAAAGAAAAACTTCGTTTTGTAATAACGCTTAGACTTGGTTTAAATCTGGCTTAATTCCAGTACTATAATTAGTCCGTGTTTTGGAATAAGACGGATTACGTTTTGTTATATTATTAAATCACAAAATTCAAAATCACTTGCACTAAATTCGATAACAATAAAACAACAACAAAAATCACGTTTGTACAAGGCTACTTCGTCCACTTCACGCGTTCAATGGCGGTTATTTTGTGGAAATCAGTAGAAAAATAATATCACTTTAAAAATGTATGCCTATTAATCTAACAGCAACAAAAGGAAATTAAGATTACATACTTACTGATGATACCATAACCCATCTTTCTTTGTGTTGTAGTTTTTGCAACCTTTTAGCACACAATTATGAATTTTAATGCCCACCAAATACTCGTTTACTTCCGCGTACTGAACGCTGTGAACTGAGTCACACTGGCCCTAAAAATGTTTTAAGGGCCAATGCGGTGTTTTTTTTTCGTACGGTTGGTCTGGTCCATACTTATATAAGTCAATGTTCTGGCAGTCGGTTGAGGGGCGGAAGAAACAAAAATAGTGCTGCCCTTAGTAATTTACTTTTCGCTTTTGAATGCCTTTTTGTGGTTTTGAAGTCGGTTATTTTGAACGTAACTTTTGATGATTTTTTATTTTAACTTTTGTACTTTTTAGTGTTTGTAGGCTATTCTGTAAAATAGGATAGGGTTTTTCTACCTCTCGAATACATCAAGTATTTGCTTGCTTGTAATCTATTATCTGCAATAAAATATAAGTTTATTGCAGATTAGATAATAGATTACATATGGGCTACTTTTCATCACATGAAAATAACGGGAACTAGTTTTAATAAATAATGTAATATGGCTAAATTAATTTGACTTTGTCACTAGAACTAGTGAGTTTTTAATGCCTGGCGGAACATTTTGTATGATTTAAGGTTAAGGTAAAAACCTGTGTTTATTTTAGTGACTTTTTCATTACCAACGCATCAGTTATGTCAAGTTTTACTGAAACATGCTAAACTTATGGTTGACCTCGAGGACACAGTCAACTTCCGCTTGTTTTAATACGTTGAGCTATGTCAATAACTTTGGTCCACTGACGGATGACTTCGTTTCGTATACGATCACTCAGAAAACACCAACCATTGCTCGTTTCACAGCACGCTTTTCAACTGGTGCACGGTTTTATATAGGTTCATTTGGAGACCGATGCACTGGGAGGCGTAAACAAGGCCCATCAGTATCTCTTGTAGATCCCCGCCATACATAGATTTCGGCCATTACGACGATATCGTTTGGTGAGATACGCCTGTTGCCGTAATTATAAATGTCACGTCCAGTCTAATCCAGCGAGTTTCGAACTTGAACAGTCATAGTTGCGGCGATATGCAAATATCTCATTACCTCGATATATCTCGGCTTCTCGGCTGTCAATTTGACATCGCTGTAGGGATTCCATGACCAACCAGACTTTCACTGAGTTATCCGTCATGCTTTCTCATAGCCCACAAACGCTATGTCAAGGGGCTGATTGTACTCATTAGTCTTCTATACAATTTGCCACACAGCTTAAATAGATTCTTCTTCTTCCATCATTTCCAGAGTCTGTTTCGAACGCTTCGACTTTAATCTTGCTCTTACGCCTTATCGCAAAACATTTCGTGGCCTCCTCCCGCAAGAGTCTACGAGTAGAGATTCACTCTGACAAGTTCTTGATCAATATCGTCGGAGTCAAAAAAAAGTATCTCAGAAATCGTCATAGAATAAGAAATTAAAACAATTTGTGGAATAAAATACATATACAGATTACAGATAATACAAGCTTTTCTTAATTTGCGGCTGCGATAAAAAAATATTATTTATTTCCTTTATTGCCATTTTACCCGACTGAAAGAAGAATTATGGTTTTCGAGTGTATCTGGTATGTTTGTAAATTTCTTTATTCCCACGTTTCTTCCAAACGCCTGGATGGATTTTTATAACTAAGATATTGTTAGATTAGTGTCAATCGCCAAAGTATCATCACATAGTACATAATGTTATTTATGTGTTGATTTTTGCAGTCGGGTTTTTTAAATTAAAGTTTTTCTATCGTGTTACTCGTTGCTCGAAAAAAATAACATCGTTCATCATTGATTAAAGAATCTAACAAAGAGTTTTATCTCCACCTTTGTAATAAAAAGGACTATTTAGGCTGTGAAACGCATTGCCAGAGTGAGTTTTTCGTGATGGTTCGAACCTTGGGATTTGCGAGTCGAGAGTGAATTTGTTTCTGTTAGAGAAGTAAGCGCCGTCGTAGACCATATCATATTCATCCACCATCATCGGTATTAACGCAACCGTATCGTTAATTAAGTTTCTGCACAATTTTCATTTTTTTTTATTTTGGACAAATCTACGAAGTATAAGGCAACATTTTAAATAATGAATGGAATTGGTAATGCCGGTCTCAACTTAAAGCGTCAAAAAAGAAAAGGTTAATTTTAGTATACCTACGAGTGTAGATAAATATTTCCTGGGTTATAAAGAAACAAAACTCTTATCACAATTATAAACAAATTTTGAACAAAAAATAAGTTTAAACTAGTACTTAGTTCAATTTATTCAATAATTTAGTGTTATTTCTGCACTGTGGCACCGATTCCGCACAAAGCGGGACATCAGAGCGCGCGAGGCAGCGTAAATGCCTACCCTGGCAGAAAAATCTGACCTTAAATATATTATTATTTAATCTAAAATTTGCCACCCCCTCAAAAGTGCCGCCCCGAGCGGGCCGCCCCTGCCGCCCTCCCTACGCTATGCTACTGACTTCCAACCGCACGTCCGCGCGGTTACCAACCGCGCCCGCGCGCGGGCGCGAACCGCTACAATCAGCGGTCTCGTGAGTTTTGAAAAAAAATCGTCGCCCGTCGCGGTTCGCGCCCGCGCGCGGGCGCGGTTTGAAACCGCTCCATGAAATCCTACCCTAAAACTACCAAACAGATTTTGATGCGGGTTTTTTAAGTAGATAGCGTGATTCAATAGGAAGGTTTATAAGTATAATATGTGTATACAACAGTCGAGAAACATTAATCATTTTAAAGGTTTCTAATGTGATGTCATAAATAAACACATTTGCACTTACTTCGCAAACGCTGGCTGAATTCTACGAGATGGATCAAAATAATGTACTGCAGTATTGTATCCCTTAAAAAGATCTACAAAAAAGTCAACAATGGTATATGTCTATCTCTTAAGGATAACCCACAATAACCATTTTTAGCATCTTCATTGCACCCGTGTGAAGCCGGAGCGGGTCGCTAGTTTAATTATAAAAAGAGTTATTTGGGCCGTTGGTAATACTTAATTAGTTTAATGTATCAGTTTAGATTATGATGTTACTGTTATATGAGTTTACAACAGAGCACCAAGGTTTTAAAATTTCAAACTGAAGATCAGCACATGTTAACAAAACAAACTTCATAAAGTACATTCTGTGTAGCAGCTGTTTAGCCTGGTTGTCTGCATGTGCTACGCCCGTAGATTCACAAAAGAACTACATGGCCTAAACTCGTATGTCGTGCTACGAGAACCTACGTTCCACAACTGCGCTACGGTTGCGGTACGGAAATATTCGTAGCTGTATTTCAGTATGTATGGTCGCATGTCAACTACAAACTGACTTTTAAATAAATCCATTCGATTGGTACAATTTCACAACAAAAATGGCTACAAATTTTGATCACATCGGTTGGACGTGAGAAATTTTCGGAATTTTCGAATCTCCGAATCAACGTTAAATACATATTACCAGTGCTCAATAGCTTTAATATTTCAGCTACTAAAGATTTCGAATAGTATATATAATGGTTTTCAATTCGAAGCTAATTATTAGGCTCTTCATTAATGTCCCAATTAGCGGAACCTCAATATCAATCAAATGTCGATAGGTTAACATGATGTTTCTCTATCAATATTTACATGGCAAAATTGGGACCTGTTAGGTAGAATTATCACATATACAAATAATTATTATCTTCAGATTTATTGAGCTAATGCTAGATTTGCTGTCTAAGTTTGCACTGAGAAAAGCTCCATTTCGAATTCGTCAATTCTCGCAGTCAACGCTTTTCGTTAAAAGCTTGTGATCCGTGTCAGGCTCGACTGGCGAATGTCGATCACCTATTGTCCAGCTCTAAAGAGTGACACAGGCGTTCAATTAAACGTGCCAATTAGCTCGGAGCCGTAGCCGCACGTAGCGTAGCCTATCACGCGAGAAGCATCACTAACACGCTGGTTTACGATTGCTATTTGCATGTGAAATCGCCACGCGTTTTAATCACCGATTTATTCACATTGCGTCGGCGTAATTATGATTCTTTTTAGGGCTCCGTGCTCAAAGGGTAAAAACGGGACCCTATTACTTCGCCTTCGACTTCGCTGTCCGTCCGTCTGTCACCAGGCTGTATCTCAAGAACGGGGATAGGCTAGACAGTTGAAATTTTCACACATAATGTATTTCTATTGCAGCAATAACAACAAATACTAAAAATAAGATAAATATTTAATATTAATTTAATTACCCATACAACAAACTTGATTTTTTCACCGTTACTTGCTCGATACTAATAACGGTGACAGGTAGACGCTTTAACTATTCACAAAATGTTTAGTTTTCTATTATCTTAAAATATTAATATTTAAAATAAAATAAATAATTAAGCTCCCATACATTAAAATAGGTTTTCGCCGTTTATTTTCTAATGGTTTAATAAATGGTCTAATTTGGCCGGATTTTTTAGATTAAAATATTTTTTATCGCTCTGATACGAAGATTTTACCGTTACCGTATACCGATCACCGTTTTGTTTTGTTTGGTGTGGTGAAAGAAACTATTGATCGATTTTTATAATAATTAACGTATTAGCAAGTTTAAATAAAGTGTTTTACGTGTCTGATACAATAACTTCAATCAAGATTTTGTGTCAATGATTATGATATCTACCTACGTACCGGTCTGCCGCAGATATTCTACCGTACGCCATTAATAAGGTCTGGAGTTAAAATATCGAGAGGCACGGAGACGTCCGTCCGTAGAGCTCTAGACACTTGCAGTCTTCCGGAACGTCTCGAAGGTTCGACAGGATCTGCCACGAGTACATAATAAGCAAGCTTTTTACTTATGTTTTTCTGCTGGTTTTATGACGTGAATATCGGATTTTGAGGAATACATCCAAACTTATGTAGCAAGGAAAAAATATAATAACAATCAGCGTATCATTATGAAGTCGATATACGATAAGAATATTATATCTTACTTTTAATTAGCTATATAATAAAGTGACCTGTGATTTTCCGCGCTCTATCTTAAAATTTTATACTTTTTGGGATAACAAGTAAGTCTACGTGTTATTCTTACATGTTAGTTATTACCGTAATGTTCTATTTAAATCAGTCAATTACTTTTGGCGTGCACGAGCAAGAGATATTTATCCATCCCAACCATTAGAACGGATGTGCTTATTGTCTCAGTCGTCGCGACAATATCGCGATCAGATGGCCAATAATTAGCTAATGAAACGCGCACGGTTCTGTTTTACTTCATAAATATTTTCCTTATTGCCTGTTACCACGACCTGTCGATAAATTTATGGAAGGGCCGACGTCACCTGAAATTTTATGGTTTCTTTCTTCGACGCTTGCCTCCCTATATTTATGACTTACCAAGTAACCAGCATCTGGGAAAACGGCGAATAATTAAAAAGTTATAATTTTTGGTTGATTTAACAATATCTGGTTTCTTAAGCAGACTATACTCCGATTAATTGATTAGTATACGATTTATGAGTATAATAAATTAAGCGTAAAATAAAACAATCAATAATGGTAACGATATCACGTTATTCTATACTGCTAATTTACAACAAACATAAGTTTTTGATCGTAAAGGTGGGCTGTTACCTCACTTAGGATTTAGTTAGAGTGGGTTTAGTCAGGGTCGCTGGCCCGGGTTCGATTCGTGTCACATTATCGACACCTGTGTGCGGCCGCAGCGCTAGCTTGGGAAAAACTATTCTCACCCCTGGGCCTGCAATCTCGTCGCCGGCTCGCCTCTGTTCACCTAATAAATACTTTCCTTCTCGCCCATTCACTATATAGCCGGCGAAAGTTCGCAAACCGTTATTGAAAATGCGAACCCGAATATTTTACCAACATTCATATTCGATTATTACAACCGTGGGATATGAAAGAGATTTCGCGCGGCATTTTCCGAATTCTGTTGTTTTACACGTGAATAAACTCGAATTGTAATTAACTTGGCATTGTCTGTTTGTTGTCGACAATTTTACTATTGTATTCGTAACTATTTACGTACATATTGATCTAATTGGAAATTTACAACTTGCTTTGTTTTCTTTTTTTTTTTTAAGGGAAATTATTCAGGTCGGCCACTATTTCGACTGCTTGCCTGACAGGCCTATTGAAAATCAAATATTATATTGTGATCAAAGATGAAACATGCATTCTCACTCAAATAATTATAATTTCTATCCAGTCAAATATAATACACAGCTCAAAGTTTCCCTTCGCCATAAAGTATTTAAAAGTTGCTTTGTGATAACTATATTTGAACAGGTTTCGATTGTATTTATTTTATTACCTGCATGATATATTACCAACCTCTGTTGGCTGCATATATCAGATGATAAATGGGTAACTCCACTAGGCTTATCAATATCCATAAAATGCAATTTCATTGAGATTTATGTTTGTGATGCATTGTCTGCTCAATAATTCAGAAATTTAGTAAGTTAGAGCGATAGCTTCAATCAAATGGCTTTGTTATTCTATTCGAGTGTTATATTCTCAATATGGTGACAAAAATATGATAATGTACGTGGAAAGACATTTGTGGTCCCAGAAGAGCATTAACATTTGGCTTTTAGGCGAATTAACTTAGACATTCATGAATTACCGTCTCTGCGGTTTCTCTGGGCTAGTTACAAAAACATTTTCCTAAATGAATTGAAATTATATGAATGTCAGTACTGTGCAGCAATGAATCTAGTGTAAGTACATACAAGTACAAACCCGAAAGAATATATTACTTACTCGTAAAACAGCAAGGAGCCTCCTTTAGAGGATATACGTAAAGTACAAGATAAGGATTCTCAAAACAACCACTCATAAAACTTAGATGTAAGCAAGGCATTCCTTGTGTTATACGAAATAGGTTTATTTTTCACGACGGATCCAAGCTGGAAGTGTTATGTTTAACAACTGATAATTTATGTATGCTTTTTAATTCCAACATAACTTCAAACGACTACGAATATTTGGGCCGTTTTACACAACTAATTTTAACTAACTAATTAACAACTAATTGATTGGTTGTTGGTACCTACTACTAAGATTATGGATGACTTGACGTACTTTGAACTTGATGCACGAAATTAGATTACGTGGGTCGAAAATTAAGTTATGTATCACATTTTCTCAATTTATTAGTGATCTTTAAATCGCCATTCACGTTTTTGAATATTGTATAAATGCATTTGCTTTGAATGTAGCTTACGCTTAACTTGTTTCAGCAATACATAACTCGAACCAACTCTGTGTCGAAACTACGTAGATACATTTCTCGATTCGGGAATAAACTACGTGACTGAGTCTCGTGTAAGTTGCAGAACCGGGCTCAGTTCTCAGCACTAAATCTCAGCGAGTACATTAACGTTTTCCGATATCTAAAGCGCAGTGCTCACAGAGCCACCAGTCCAGTTGAATAACAAAGAACTGCGTGGCTTGGGTATCGAGCGCTAATGGACCGGAGGATTTATACTGCTCCCTGGAACGTCGTCGACGCTATATACATCGATGGTATACACCCTGCTTTATAAGGACGTCTTCGAAGTATGAATTTATTCATTTTTAGGGTTGAACCGCACTTAAATGGACGGAATCGGCTTGAACCTTTTAAACAAATTGTGTTGTCGTTAAAATTAGACGAAAAAAACGTTATTTTGTCAATTAGGTACGAGAAGCGTAGACTGACATACGTTGAATAGTCATTCTTAATATGCGAATGAATTGTGTTCCTATGGTTTGCTATATTTAAGTTAGGGCGACGCGATTAGTTTTCGTATAGGTGACTAGAATAGCATTCTCAACAACTCCTACCGTTGCTGTGGGTTATGTTTAAATCGGTGTACCTCTAGATTCTAGTAGTGTGCTGCTGTACAAACTTTTGCGACAACCTGTTCTCTTATATATGTTTTTGTGTCAATCATCTTAGAAGATAGAAGCTTGTTGTATTTTACATGTCAACCTCTCTCAA
>JADLOZ010000083.1:0-25000 GCA_017562165.1 Ectropis grisescens
TCACACTTTTTTCTTTTGGTTTATGTTTTAATTGTTTTATAACTATCGACATTAGTGACGTTGTCTTATCTCTAGATCTTCGTGTTTCCAAGCACGTCCTGATCAGCTGCGAGCCTTTGTCTGTTTTCTTTTTAATTACGCTCAATAAATACCCTCGTGGAGGCTCTCTTTAAGATGGGGAGTTCCGTCTGATCGATTTTCTTGGGGAGAGCAAAGGTGGGTTGTGGTCACACTCACTGTTCGATACCAAACAAACACATTCAGTCAAAGAGGAATCAGCGCTTTAACACATTTATGCATTTGGTTTATAAATGTGCTAGAAGTTGTGTTTGAAATTTAGTGTTTGAAGTGAAAACTTCTTTTGACGCACCACACACAGATTTTAGCGGGTTGTGAACTGGCCATGATCCCGAGTTCATCCGAATATTTCTTGCATTGACGAGCGTGACGTCGTAAATGCAAGAAATCTTCGGATGAACTCGGGATCATGGCCATCTAGTAATGCGTTAGCATTCGAAACTAGAGCTAGAGAGTGATCAAAATAAGCCGTCTAAGTAAGGTAGCGTTCTTAGTACTTAATAACACTACTCTATCGTTCACATTTCGTTCATCAGAAAATACGTAACGTCTGTTTTCATTTCTAACTGCAGTCCCTCTCACTACCAAATTATTATTTTTTACAGAATGCTAACAAAAATTATTTTTAATGAATACTGCGAAGGAGTGGAATATTTTAACTCGATATTTTCCAAAAATAATAATAAAATACAAGTTTCTTTAAGACTAGAATGAACAGGTTGCTCATAGGCAAGAATGCTATATTTTATGAGTATAGCGTCGTTTTCCACCAGATTAGGTGTGGCCAGAAGCTGGTCCATTTCGTCATTTGATGTCTCAATTTAAAATATGTTTTTTCTTTTTAATTCTTGTATTTTGTGAATTTCATATTATCACTAACCAATTTCAATAATAAGCTATACACTCGTTTTGAATTGTCATCACGACTACTAGTGACTACATTGTTCTATTTTCAACCAGATTTCTCAGGTGTCCTCGATGAATTTACTGTGGGTTTGAAGGCACGATCACAGTTTTATAGGCTAGCTGTTGGTCACGTTGAGATTCGATTTCACTGCCTGCATGTTGTCTGAACGACAGAGACTGAACGATTGGAAATGGTGGACTACGAGTAGAACATTTATAAACTTTCTACTTCAGCCTAGCGTGTCTCCCGGCTCATTCCAAGGTTCGCTTTCTTTTTTTAACTGAAAATAGGCTTGCGCTAAACTGCCATCTTGACTGTAATGGTGTAAATCGACTATGTGGCCTAAGGATGGAACGCGTTAACCCGAAAAAACACCAACTAACTCTAGATTAGAAGATCTAACGAACGCATTTTGCGTTGCAATACTTATAAGTATTAAAGAGCCGGAATGTAGCAAACATGAATGTGTTTTAAATAATCTGTGGCTGACGCCTGACTAATAATTAACTGTCGCGTTTGAGGAACTTGGACAACTGTTCCAACTACAAATAAAGTTCACCTTATTTAGGAACTAGGAGAATGATTTCCTCTTGTGTACAAGATACATCTTTAACCAATAGCTGCAAGTAACTGCTGAGCTTCAACAACCACGGCCGACTTAGACGATTAATGGAACTAAAAACAGTCTTCACTTTAATTAAGAATTACGACAATGGTTCCCTTTTCTCTGTACGATAAATCATCAACCCTTGACTGCTGCAGCAACCACAACCAACATCGACAATAATGATGATGTAATAATATTGTACCTACACGTATTTTTTGTTTCAAACAAAAAATGACTACGATACTGTATCGTTGTCACTAGCGTTGTATTGATTTTGCGATGGCTGAACATGAGGGTAGTTCTAAGAAACAGCTCTAAACAGCTGTCAAGCATCGCGCACTCGTCTTTTGGGAGTTCAACTCGGTGGAAGTACTCATAATCTATCCTCATAAATTGCTCAACGCCTTGTCATCCGTGATATAATTTGTGTCAGCTACATCAAGAGAACCAACAACAGGACCGTACTCGTATATATATGGAATATACGATCCAGGAGTGAGCGCAGCATAACGATTCGAGGAAACATCATCGAAGAGACGGGCAGTCCCAGGTACGTGGTGCTTGATATTCGCTCTCTCTTGTTCATGGACATCGTAACTTTAATATAACGTCTTTACCCCAACTATGTACAGACAGCCACCTACTGGTGCAATGGTACATATTTAAATGGTGCCGAAACCGGGATGTTTCCACCTAAAATCACCCAAATTATTGTGCGCTTGGTATTTCTGATCATATTATATTGAAATAACTTAAATTTTAGAACGTACTTAACGTAGTAAATTGACATAATTTTATTATACCTACTGCGTTTGGAGTAATTGCATCACCACTTTGGCAATCTATCGTATCTACCTACGTTTCCTTCGTATTCAAACTAATTTTCGTAATCACCACCGAGCTGTTCCCATCATCTCATAGCTTTACCCGGAATTATTGCAATATCTAATTAGGCAAACATTAAACCTATCGGTGCCTTATTAAATCGGCTTGCAATAATTCAAATTCCTTTTCTTTTATAACCCGTAACTTACCTACCAACATTCGTAAATTATTGTGAGATCACTTCAATCCAACTTTATTTTGTGCAAACACTATCTAATATCGGTGCACAAAATAAAATCGTATCAACTCACAATAAAATCCATTCAATCAGGTATTTTATCGAATCTGTTTAAAAACTCCACCGTCACTACGTTAAACCGTTAACGTATATACCTACCTACCTACCTCTTCTAATTGTTGTAAGATTTAAATCACTTTAACTTGTTTTGTGCAAACACTATTCACAATCGGTGCACAAAATACCTAAAGTCAACTTATTGCCTTACAATAATTCATTTCGGTCTTCTATCGGTTAATTGATTACATTGACTATCTTGTAGTGGTAGGGCTCTTAGCAGAGTCCGCCTGGGGAAGTACCACACCTTTGCCAGTTATTCAGCCGCCAAGCAGTAGTGTGCAAACATTACTGTGTTCCGGTTTGAAGGGCAAAGTTTCCAGATACATTACTGGGCTAAGAGATACAACACCTTATATCTCCGAGTGACGAGCGCATTGCAGTACTTGGTAGTGATTTGGACTCTTCATGTTCCAATAGCTGCGTGTCACTGTGCTGTTATAGGAAGGTATTATATTACTTATCATCAAACACATATCCTACTCGTTTTGTCACTCTAAAATATATACTATATTTATATCTTTTAAACTAAAGTATAAACAACAAAAATTAACGTAATACATTAGACTCACGAACCTAAAGGTACCTAACAAAACCTCCTGGTTATTATCGTGCAATCACTAACTAAATCGACGCACACGTCATAAAATTAGGTATCGATTTACAATTATTATTCATTATTCCACCTATTTTTTGTTATTCTCGTATTCACCAACTTTCAAATATTAGAATTGTAGTACATGTTCTCTAGCTGTACATTTTAACATTATAACCATACCTACATTAAACTTCGTCATATAATCAAATTTGTCAGCATAACTTTTTGTTGAAGGTATTTTAAAAACAAATAACCTTTTCTTGTCAAATTGACTACTCTGAAAATATTATTTACCTATTTCATTTGTATTCAGCAACTATTCAATAAAATAAAATAATTTATATATATTCTTATTTTATTGACTTTAACAAGTTGTTTGAGAAATATTAAATCATGTCACTCTTAGCTAAGGGTTCGTGCCCCCGACGAGGTACACTGACGAAATCTAAATCTAAGGATGGAATGTATACCGTTAAGGATTTGCCAGTTTTGCGTCGGAAGCGAACTATCGCTTTTAAGCGAATGTCCAAGGCTTTAGAAATAGGTAACTTATACGTGAATGAGCCTCTGCAACGGGATTTGTTTTTATCTTATCATCAGGAACTAAATCAAATAGTGTCAAACTTTGAAAGCGCGCACTTTGCAATTCTTCAGCTTGTATGTAACGAAACGGACTCGTCTGAAACAGAAGATAACGAAGATGATAAACTTCAGCAACAGTTCGATGATAATTATTACCGCGTATTATCAATTCATCGCAGATTTTTTGTGACAGATTCACATCAATCTGGAAACGAACGACTCTCATCGTCGGCATCGAATATAAAGCTACCTAAAATTAATTTACCCAAGTTTTCGGGTAACGTCAAGGAATGGCCTAAATACTTCGATCTTTATAACGCTTTAATTCACAATTCAGAAATGCTTACGGACACTGAGAAATTTCATTACCTGATCACCTCGCTTAGTGACGAGCCATTGTTAGTTGTAAAGGCGTATCCTATGACACACGAATATTATAGAGATGCGTACGATTCCCTTGTCGCGCGTTATCAAAGTACGCGATCATTAGCTTTCACGTGTTGGCGAGACATACTGAGCATTGACTTCAAAATCAATAATCCGCGAGAGTTTCAAAAATCATTGGACCTTTTCGAAGAAAACCTAAGCATTCTGAAAACTTTAAACTTACCGACTTCGAAATGGGATTTCGTTTTAGTTTATCATATTCTATCGAAACTAGACAAGGAATTACGTTGCGATTTTGAGGAAAAACATGCAGGTACCGAACTTCCCTCATATGAACAATTAAAATGTTTTCTTCGGAGCAAATGCAAGGCTGGGTTGCGTGACACTCATTTTTCCGAGGCAGCCACGATGAGTAAACCTGCCCCTCTGGCCGGCGCCGCACACAGGCCCGCCGTCGCGCTCCAGAAACACCAACGTGGTACCTGGTCACATTCACTCTTAGCGGCCAATACACAGCAAAACATAACTGATAAAAACCCGCCAACAAATAATTGCTCATTTTGTAACGAACCCCATACATTGTTATCGTGTCAAGAATTTCTTGCCAAATCAGTCGACGAACGCATGGCTGTTGCAATTGAACGTAACTGGTGCTTTAATTGTTTAAAATCATCTCACCAATTAAGGGACTGCAAATCAATATTTTCGTGCCGAACTTGTAAACGAAAGCATCACACGTTACTCTGTAAACCTCCAAGCCATGCAAATCACGTACACTCGGCGTTACTCTCAAAATCTCGATCAGATGTCGCTGTACTGCTGGCTACTGCTGTTGTGCAGGTCAAGGATGCTTTAGGAAATATGCAACCGTTTCGCGCATTATTCGATACTGGAAGTCAGGGCAATTTTATCACTGAATATGCCGCTAAAAAACTAAACTTAAACGTGGCAGACGCGAACACTAATGTTAGCGGATTGGGCGAAGTAGCGGCTCCAATCATTGGTAATGTCACTTGTGCCATTGGTGCTACTGACGAGGTCTTGTTCACTCTTAATATGCACGTCATCTCGAGAATATGTGGTGATCAGCCTATCGCTCGATTAAACACATCGGATTGGTCACACATAACTTCGTTACCACTGGGCGATCCCGGATTCGACATTCCTGGCCCGATTCATTTATTGTTAGCCGCTGATGTTTTTGCGGAGTCGGTGTCAGGGGAACATATTAAAGGAGGTGTAAATCAACCTACCGCATTCAATTCTCTTTTCGGCTGGCTCCTCTTAGGCAAAACTAGCCTGTCCACAAGTGCGCTTTTGCATACTCTGCCAGATATTGACAACGACTTAAATGCATTAGTTCAACGTCTGTGGGAATTAGATTCTGTACGAGATTCTGCGGAGCTCACTCCAGATGAGTTATTATGTGAACAAAAATATGCTATGGAGCATTATCGAGACCAAACAGGACGATATGTAGTTCGCATCCCTTTCAAAGAGGACTCTGACCCAGCTTTTATAGGTTCTCGTGAAATAGCTCTACGGAGATTCCACGCTGTTGAGCGGAGGTTGTCGCGGGATTCTGATTTGCGTTCTCAATACGTAGAATTTATGGCAGATTACTTGGCCAGTGGTCATATGTCATTGGTTCCTGTGAGCGAGATGGGTTCCGGTCTATACTACATACCACATCACTGTGTCATCCGTCCAGACTCAACTACTACAAAGCTACGCGTGGTATTTGATGGTTCTGCGAAGGACTCGCGATCTGTATCACTGAATGATGCCCAACTTATTGGTCCAAAACTACAACCTAACATCTTGGAAATTCTATTGCGATTTCGTATACATCCCATCGTTTTTATGGCAGACGTTCGTCAAATGTACAGACAACTGCTTGTTTCGCCTGATCAACGTGATTATCAACGTATTTTTTGGCGCGAGTCTCCGAAAGATCCTCTCAAGGAATATCGCTTGAATACAGTCACGTATGGATTGGCTTCCTCCCCTTATCTGGCTTGCCGTACAATGCAACAGCTTGCTCACGACGAGGGCGATGCTTATCCACTTGCGAAGCAAATTGTCATGTCTGACATATACATTGACGATGTAACCTGCGGATTTTCGTGTTTAGATATCGCTCAAGAAGCAAAATCACAAATCATTGCTCTTTTCAAGCATGGTTGTCTGGAATTAAGGAAGTGGGCTAGTAATAGTCCTCATTTACTAGAAGATCTTCCTAGTGAGCATCGCTTAGCGGGTTCGGTGTCCCTTGATAACACCGAGACGCGAACATTAAAGGTATTGGGTCTTAGATGGGATCCCACATCAGATACATTTTTGTTCGATATTAAACCATCGGATCAACCTTGTACTAAGCGCTCTATTCTAAGTGAAATCGCACGCATTTTTGATCCCACTGGAATCTTGTCTCCAGTGACTATCCAAGCCAAGTGTCTAATCCAAACTCTCTGGACCCTCGGCTGTGCTTGGGACCACTCTCCACCTGATCCGATTGTTCGCACGTGGAACACTTATCGTGAACAGCTGCCCTTGCTAACTAATCTCAGAATCCCACGCCGGCTTACATGTGAAGAGCTTACATCATGTGAGCTTGTTGGGTTTTGTGACAGCTCTGAAGTTGCTTATGGTGCTGTATTTTACATTCGCGTCACAGATAAGCAAGGCCATGTTCGTGTTTCTTTCGTATGTTCAAAGGCACGGGTTGTCCCATTGAAGCGCATTTCCTTGCCTCGACTTGAACTTTGCGCAGCTGTATTGCTTGCGGATATGTATAAGCTACTACGCGACACCTACTTATCTAAAATTAAATTCGATAATGTATACCTCTGGTCGGATTCTACTGTAGTACTATCCTGGTTGCGTTCTCATTCTTCTCGCTGGACCACGTTTGTTGCCAATCGTGTCAGTCATATACAGGATATCACCCCAATCGAATGGTGGCATCACTGTCTTTCTGCTGAGAATGCTGCTGACGTCTGCTCTCGTGGTCAAATGCCCGTTGAACTTTTGAACAACTCGCTATGGTGGGCGGGGCCGCCATGGTTATTACAGGAACACGCTCTCTGGCCTCTTGATTCGCATGTTATATCATCACACGAGGCCAGATTGGTCGTCGAAAGTGAATCACGTAAATCAATTTTAGTGGCAACCAATAATGATACATCCGAACTCGCCCTTGTTGATTCTTTGATAAACCGTTTTTCTTCCCTTCAAAAGCTCATAAATTTAGTGGCCTACATGTATCGTTTCATTACTAACACCCGTAACGTACGTCAAGCTAATCCTGTCAAGTTCCTAACTAATGTTGAACGTCATCAAGCGTTGCTACGAATCGTCAAACACGTGCAGGCCACTGCTTTCTCAGTAGAAGTAAGCAACTTGAAAAATCACAAACCGTTACCAAAACCATTTCGAAAACTCAATCCATTCCTCGACAGCCAGGGAATACTTAGGGTGGGCGGAAGGATCTCTCGATCAGGTCTAGAATACGAACAAAAACATCCCGCTTTTTTGCCGTCAGATCATCGACTCACCTCTCTAATAATCGAATTCATTCATCAAAATTATCTACATCCCGGCATCAACACAACACACTTTCTGCTCTTACAGCAATTTTGGATAATTGCAGCCAAACGTACAATCCGTCGTCAACTCTCCAAATGCATCAAATGTTTTCGCACGAACCCTCAACCATTACAACCATTTATGAGTGATTTACCGTCGTTTCGCGTAAACCAAGTAAAACCGTTCTCGGTGACTGGAGTTGATTTTGCAGGACCCTTTCGCATAAAGTTAGGATCATTACGAGGCGATAAAATTGACAAGGCGTATCTTTGTCTCTTTCTATGTCTCGTCACCAAGTGTTGCCACTTAGAAGTAGTCTCCTCTCTATCAAGCGATGGGTTCATTGCTGCGCTCCGGCGTTTTGTTGCCAGACGTGGACGTTGTAACGTTATTCATTCTGATTGCGGCACCAACTTCATTGGCGCTAAAAATCAGCTTTGGCCACTTATGCAGAATGCTGCTGCAGCGGAGAAAATCGACTTCCGTTTTAACGTTCCATCCGGGCCACATCATGGCGGAGTTTGGGAAATACAAGTCCGCGCCGCAAAATCTCTCTTGCTGCGCGTCGTAGGAGACCAAGTTCTCACCTTTGAAGAGTTGACGACTCTATTCGTACAAATCGAAGCCATTTTAAACTCAAGACCTTTGTGTCCGATCAGTTCCGATCCTAACGATCTATCTGTTCTAACACCTGGTCACTTCCTCACCTTAGAACCTCTGACAGCTGTTCCCGATGATGACTTATCTAACGTGAATCTGCGACGTCTTAATCGGTGGCAGCTGATTCAATCATTTCAACAGAATTTCTGGTCCAGATGAAAACATGAATATCTAAATTCTTTAACGCAACGCGCCAAATGGACTCAAAATTCTAAACCTTTACAAATCGGTTCGATGGTGATAATTAAAGATGATAACCGTGCTCCTTTATACTGGAATCTTGCCAGAGTGGTGGAACTGTTATATGGCCCTGATGGGGTCGCTCGAAGCGCAGTAGTTAAACTCGCTAACCGTCAAACAATCAAGCGACCGTTGGTTAAGTTGTGTCCTCTGCCAATGGAGGACTAATTTAAATCGTATTTCAATTATCGTATTGCTAGATTGTTAAATTAGTTCATATTATTTAGTCGCAATTTTTTATGTTACTATTTTTTTTTATCGTTTATCAATATTTATCTTTTTTTTTTATTTGAATCAAGTCGAATTCAACGTTACTCTTTACCGAATTCATTAATACTGTCCCTAATTTATCTATATCGATCGGAAAATACCATAGGCATTTTGGTGGGCGGTATGTATCGTTGTCACTAGCGTTGTATTGATTTTGCGATGGCTGAACATGAGGGTAGTTCTAAGAAACAGCTCTAAACAGCTGTCAAGCATCGCGCACTCGTCTTTTGGGAGTTCAACTCGGTGGAAGTACTCATAATCTATCCTCATAAATTGCTCAACGCCTTGTCATCCGTGATATAATTTGTGTCAGCTACATCAAGAGAACCAACAACAGGACCGTACTCGTATATATATGGAATATACGATCCAGGAGTGAGCGCAGCATAACGATTCGAGGAAACATCATCGAAGAGACGGGCAGTCCCAGGTACGTGGTGCTTCATATTCGCTCTCTCTTGTTCATGGACATCGTAACTTTAATATAACGTCTTTACCCCAACTATGTACAGACAGCCACCTACTGGTGCAATGGTACAGATACAGTGCTTGTTTGAAGTGACGTCATTTCATTGAACGACTTTTATCTTTATAAGAGTTGTTGTTGTGTTGTGTCCGGAGTTGTGACGTCATGTCTTTACATGACGTCACAACTCCTGGAGTTTGATGTAGATCGTATCTTTATCTTAGATAAAATAAAAATACGTTTTCCGTAATGTACTTATCATCATCATCATCATCATCAGCCGCAAGACGTCCACTGCTGAACATAGGCCTCCCCCCTAGATTTCCATAACGAACGGTCCTGCGCAACCTGCAACCAGCGGTTTCCAGCGACCTTTGTGAGGTCATCTGTCCATCTAGTGGGAGGCCGTCCAACACTGCGTCTCCCGGTTCGTGGTCGCCACTCAAGAACCTTTTTTCCCCATCGGTTGTCAGTTCTGCGAGCGATGCGGCCTGCCCATTGCCACTTCAGCTTGCTTACTCTTTGAGCTACGTCGGCCACTTTCGTTCTTTTGCGAATATCCTCATTACGGATTCTGTCGCGCAAAGAGACTCCGAGCATAGCTCTCTCCATAGCTCGCTGTGTGACTTTGAGCTTCGTTATGAGACCCACAGTTAAGGACCACGTCTCAGTTCCATAAGTCATCACTGGCAACACGCACTGGTTAAAGACTTTCGTCTTTAGGCATTGGGGTATTTTGGACTCAAAGATGTGCCGAAGTTTTCCGAACGCTGCCCATCCGAGTTGGATCCTTCGCTGGACCTCTTTGTCGAAGTTGGATCTACCTAATTGGATCTTTTGACCCAGGTAGACGTATTCGTCAACAACTTCGAGTGCGGTATTCCCAACAATAACCGGTACAGGTGAGACATGAACATTTGACATGACCTTCGTCTTGTCTATATTCATCCTCAAACCTACCTGTTGGGATACTCTACTGAGGTCCCTGAGCATAGTACCGAGGTCCTCCATCGACTCCGCCACAATGACTATGTCGTCGGCAAACCGAAGGTGAGTGATGCATTCGCCGTTGATATTGATGCCATATCCGTTCCAGTCCAGTAGCTTGAAAACATCTTCCAGCGCGGCAGTGAACAGTTTCGGAGATATAACATCTCCCTGTCTCACGCCTTTCTGTAGCTGGATATGTTTTGTGCACCGGTCCTGTAATCGGACAGACATTGTGGCTTTGCTGTAAATACACTTCAACACTTCGATATGGCGATAGTCAATGCGGCATCGCTGGAGAGACTGAAGCACTGCCCAGGTCTCGATGGAATCGAAGGCTTTCTCATAGTCCACATACGCTATACATAGTGGCCGATTATACTCCTCGGTTTTCTGTATAATCTGCCGAAGCGCATGAATGTGGTCTATGGTACTATAGCCTTTTCGGAAACCGGCTTGTTCGGGTGGCTGGAAGTCGTCAAACCTGCGTGCGAGACGATTCGTGATTACCCTCGAAAACAACTTATAAACGTGGCTCAGAAGTGAGATGGGTCTGTAGTTCTTCAACAAGGTGTTGTCACCTTTTTTGAAGAAGAGCACCACCACACTTCTGCTCCACGCTTCTGGCGTACTACCGTCAAGTATGACGGAATCGAACAGCTTCTGGAGGACTTTAAGTACCGGTTTTCCACCCGCTCTCAGAAGCTCAATCGTAATTCCGTCGTCGCCAGGTGCTTTGTTGTTTTTAAGTTGTTTGAGGGCCATCCTAATCTCATACAGGCTGACTTCTGGGATATCTTCGGTAAAGTGTCGGGTCAGCTTGGCTCTGGGGTCTTTTGCCATGCTAACGACAGGTTGTGCTTGCGTAGAGGTGTATACTGTGTGTATAACTGTTCATAGAACCTCTCAATCTCCTCCAAAATCTCAGGCTTCGACGAGACAACGTTACCACTATCGGTCTTCAGTTTGGTCAGCTGAATGTACTTATAGGACTAATTAAATGGTATAAATTTTTGACTCAATCATCATCCTATCGTACATAATTTTTTTACTCAATCATCATATCAATTGGTCAAAAAGTGTGTTAATTTTGTTTAGGAACTGCATCAATGATTCTTTCTTCTGTACTTACGTGATAAATCGGTAGTTCATAGTCGCATATCTTACAGGTGACAATATTCCCCGCGGCCACGTTATCGAATTTCGATTTACGACGCTGCCGATATCTGTCGAACAACGAAGCTCACGTTGCGTTCGATTTTTCTTATTTTTTTTGGGGGATCCGTACATGAAAAATATTATCCTCTACCACTGCTATCAAATAAAATTGCTTATGACATGCCTATGTTTTCTTCTTATTTTCACTCTAAGTTGGAGAAAAAGTCAGATTTCAGATTTCAGAACTTTATTGGCCAAATAACATGTTGGTTATACAAGGCAAGTCATTTTACAATGGGTAGATATTTTCAAATAATTATAAGTACTTAATCATAAATAAATGGCACATTGAATTTATATTCCTTTAAACTTTCGAACGTATACAGTTCATGAATAAAATTGATCGACATATTTCACAAAGCTTCATCTTACCATAAACTAATCAAAACCATACGTGTAGGAAATGGAAGCTAGATACTCGTAGCTAATCCGATCCATGGCCATTATTTAAAATTTTAAAATGTGCATATGGCATATTATACATAGGTACAACTTACGATACAACATGAACTTCCCGGTTTTCTGTTAAACATCCATCCCTTTTCACGAAATCAATTCTGCCAAAATATCCAGCAACCAATATCATATTATTTAAAGAGACCTGTGGTAGTTTGTGTCAAGTGACCTACTTACTGCCTACGAAGTTTTCAATCCCTGCATACTCTTTGCAGATATACGTTTGCCCTAAAGCCATTTGCACCGTAAGAAATACTTCAAAAGAAAAAAAATATATAAATATTAGAAAACAACAACTAATATGGACGAAACTCTTCCATCGCGAGTCCGACTCGCACTTGCCTGAATTCACCGGCATCGTGATCTGCACATTCTGCCGGCATCAAGTATTGATAATTTCTTTTTATCTTGCCTCACATTGTCCGCAGAAATATTTGTCGCCCGTCGATATTTATTGTGGGATTGGATGGCGACAGGTATTTTGTTTTATTTCGTGGTTAAGTTTATGTGTGGTTCGGTTTTGGTGGAGACAGTTATTGGAGATGTCAATGTGAATTATGGCGCAGATTTAAACTTTATAGCTTTGGGTGAAGTTCTACAACTTTTGTGACTTTTCTTGTATGAAGTTTTTCCTCATTATACTTTGCTTAGTTGTTGAGTGCTTAGCGGAGTTTTTATTTCTTTGATTTCTTTTGGCGTCGAATATTTCTATACCAATTTAACTTTGCTTAAACTTTTGACTTTTTTGGTTCATGTAAGCCGTAGTAAATGTTTGGAATACTTACAATATAAATACATAGATTCTTGTAGTATTTCGGTCCCGTCTTCTAATAGTTTAACTCTTGGAAGAGATCGCTTTCAGCGATAATGTCGTCATTGCTGCTATAGTTTTTAAGTTTGTTTTTTTGTTTTGTACGTGCAATACCTAAGCAGTTTATCTGTCTGTCTGTAAATGATTACATTATCAGAAAAAACCTAACTTATTATAAAAAACCATTGAATACAGCAGTAACAAGTAGGTAGTTGATTAACTACTAACTAACCTATAAATTATTATTAATATAACTATCAATATTTTTTGTTAGATGGTTAAGACGCTGGCTGCATTCCCGTGCCGAAAAGTCAAAAGTAAAATCACAAGAAATTATCCAGCTTTTTCGTATAAATTCATGAATGGGATGAAACTGATCAAAGTCAATAGACATCCTAAAGGAAGTACCTGCAGGTATTGGTATAAAAGGCCTAAAGTAAATTTGACATAAAAAATCTAAAAGCTTCTTCAATCATACTGACCTGGATCATCACAGGAATCTTCATAAATTGAAATAGGTTAAGAAAAGATTTGCTCATATCACTGATACTGCTTATAAAGTATTCCAGGGCCTGATCTAGGACTGTGTGTATACAAGTATTATTTAGTTTGAAGAAATGACCAAAGTAACACAATGACCAATTTGAACTTGAAACCAAAACAGCATAGTATCACTTATTTTGAACAATACTTCAATTCACTGTTTAAGCTACTCTGCACATTGTTTAGCAAAGATTTAACGTGCTTTATTTATTTACTCAATAGTCCTTCAAACTCCAACTCATAAAAAGATCTGTTTTGCGCCACAATCAAAGTCAACGGCTGTTCCAGTACTGATTTGACAGCTGCTAGATATGGGATCTACGTTGGACCATCAACTTTCCTGAAATTAAGTTAAAGTTAACTACAACAGTAAAGTTATAAATATTCTGAAGAATGAAGTAGAGAAAACATAAATTAGATATTCATTGATCTATGGATAATTCAGATGTAGTATAAGTAGTTAGATATGTAGGGTTGTTCTCATTTTTAATTTTGTATTGGCTCTGCCCGTTGTCATTTAAATATTTTAATTTAATTTTTACAAAAGGTCGCCAGTTTATGCAATGAGTCCCAAACTAGTCTAAGTCTGTATTGTGGTCATTTCGAAATTATATATTTTTTTTCTTTATTAATACACAAACTATCTAAAATCTACTGATTGTACTAATTAGATTTTTTTGTGATTTATGTAAATTAAAATCACACAAAGCATAATTTTAAGTTAGTTAGCTATGACCATCCAAAAAGTGCCTAACCAAATAGAATCATGTCCTTAGATTCCGCAGTCCACTCCATCCGTCTATCAATAGTAACGGTGGCCCCCGAGAGTGCTCGGTCGCGGAAACGATCGCGAAATATCAATAAAACACAAACGCGTTTCGCCGCTGGGAGCAGTTCGCGTCGCCCCCGCATTACAAATGGGCGCAAATACGGCCCTGCCCTTTTGATGGGACACTTTATTTTACGATGGGTAGATTTTAGAGTTATAAATATTGAGAAAATGTAAAAAAACTGTTTTTGCAAAGAAACGCTAGATTGATGAGGTAAACAATGTAACGATGAATACCTACCTAGAACTTAAATAGTTTTTGGTCCTAGTACAATATCAACATCATCAATACCTATCTTTCTTTTCAATAACGTGGTTCGACTCATTTTTATGTATTTTAATCTTTTGAAAGGAGGAAAACAAGTTAACTTACACATTTAACTAATTTTACGAAAATAAATTATAACAGTATTTATTTGGGGTTGCAAGTATGAATGTTCGTACACGCCGTTACATAAGTAATATGTCGTAACGTCGGAGCGCATTGGAGCAAAATTAAACACGTCGGCGAGGTAAGTCCATTAGATGGCTAATTGGTAGGCCCTGTATTTTTGTATATTTTCTTTTCTACTTTCTTTACTTAAAAGTGTCTCAATAAGATCATCTATCTGTCATTTCTCAAAACTTTTTCGGTTTCAAAATCTACCTGTCCGACGCCACGGGACGGGATCACATCAAGTGCTATTTTTTCCCTTCGACCGCGACCGCAACCTGATGTTTTCGATCCAGCATTATGAGATTTACATTTAGTAATGTCG
The DNA here is from genome assembly GCA_017562165.1 of Ectropis grisescens. Lineage (NCBI taxonomy): Eukaryota > Metazoa > Arthropoda > Insecta > Lepidoptera > Geometridae > Ectropis > Ectropis grisescens. Next base: position 15,166 of record JADLOZ010000083.1, read on the forward strand.
TTTTATTGCCGCCATAACGTTAAGGTATCGCCATAATCCGCTCTAATGGCGGAGGGAAAATCACTTTGGCCGTGTGAAAAATTCAGTAAGTGCTTCGAAATATGGCTGCGGTAGGAATCGAGTTTATGAATGTCATACGGATTGGGATCCAAGTGTTATGGCAGGTGGGAGAGCACCGAAATTATAGGTTTTCTCCGATATTCGAAAAGCCTTCGGTTTTTAGGTGAATCGAGTCAACCAATATACTTATAGGTACATATCTAATAGTTATCTAGTATCTACTTCTTAGAAAAGTCTTTGGTTTGTCAGATGAATCCAAGTCAATCGATAGAACCAACAGTAGTTTTTAGATCAAGATTAGGATTGCGTTTGACAATCATCTTGTCTGATGTTAAACGACGATGCGGTCTTCGATAGATTCTTTACCTAGAAGAAACTGATTCGGTCTGGATTTGAAGACACTCATCAGATTATAAGTAGGTACACATTAAGGTATACCTAATTACACATTACCCACAACATAGCCATATCCATAATTAGGTATTTAGGTTTATTTTATTTCAGTTTTAGTGGTTTTTGATTGGGTGATGAAAAATATAGGTCAAATTGTGTTCCATATTTTTATAGATCTGACGACGATGGAGCAACTAACATCCAAATGTTTGTAATATTTATAATTTAATATTAGTTGTATAGTAGGGTTTTCTATGTATAATAAGTATGTATTTAAAATATACAAGTGTTATATCAGCTATCTGGCCATAGAACAAGCTTTGCTTAGTTTGGGGTCAGATTGGTTTGTATGTGAAATATACATCTATATTTATTTATTTATACGACCCCAGAAATTTAAATTGTGCCTCTTATTGTAAAAAATTTTATGGATACAACATTACGAAATTGACCTAGTACAGTTTTAATTAATGATTCAAAACAAATCAACAATGTCCACGGGCACAGTAAAAACAGAGTTACGATTTTTTTTGTCTGCAATAATGCTTGTTTGAAATAAAAAGTAATTTACAAAAATACGTTTCGTTTGACCGTGCAACATCTTTTAGCACTAGGTAAACACAGGTGAGATAACAATGAATCTATCGACGCTATCGACGGTATTGTCGCCTGATAAACTCCCGCCGATAGCTCTGAGTGGGCATCCTTGTACGCTTCCCTTGGACACCGACGCCCGATTTCACTTGTAAGCAGTACTTGAGATTTCGATATACTTACCAAATATATTAATTAGCCTTTACCCACGAGTGATATGGTCCAGTCCGACTCAAGTTTTGGTCGTGTCCAGCAATTTTTTTCAAGGAGAGTACACACACGGGAACGCTGCCCGTTTGGCACTCAATGTGACACAGGTTAAATATCCTGTTGATTGGCGATGATACGATCCTTGCCTGCATACACAACTCCCCAGCGGGAGCGCAGGACGAGGTAAAATGCCGCACTGTGATTAGCCAAATATTCGCGTGACGTGCACTACTTTCCACGAATGATGGGACAAAACGCGATAGAGTTATGGAAACTTCAAAGGACATAGCAGGATGCAAAGAAAGTCATCATCTTTCTTTGCAACCTGCTTGAAAGAGCTAACCTTGGGGTTTCTCTTAGAGATTGCATCTATCCGAAGTAATTCGTCAGGAAAATAAAGTTGCCGACACAGCTCAGCTCATTAGCAAACTGAAGTGGCAGTAGTCGCAGACGGGATAACTATTGAGCTAGACAGGTTCTGGGGTGCAGGCCGCGAATTGGTAAACGTAGTACATACCTTGAGCCTAGATGGAATGACGATATACTTAAGACCGGTTGTGGTTGGAAACTTGGGACTAGGCTGAGTGGCATATTATGCCGTTGGCCTACGTCCAGCAGTGGACGAAAAAATAGCATTTACTGACGAAGCTTCAATACAGTTGTATTGCTTATGTGTCAAGACTTCGGTACGATATCAACTAATTTTTTTATTTTTTTTATAATTTATAGTGACGAGACGAGCTGAACATGTGCCTGATGGTAAGCAAAATGCCAGCCACATAACAGCACAGTGACACGCAGCTGTTGGAACATGAAGAGTCCAAATAATTACCTAGCACTGCACTGCGCTCGTCACCCAGAGATCTAAGGTATTATATCTCTAAGCCCTGTAATTTCTCTGGTAACATTGCCCTTCAAACCGGAACACAGAAATATTTGCACATTACTGCTTGTCGGTAGAATAACTGGCAAAGGTGTGGTACTTCCCCAGACGGACTCTGCTAAAAGTCCTACCACTACAAAATTAATTACAAAATTATATAACTCTTTAAGCATTGTATTATATTTATATGCCGTTATCAAGTTATGTGAATATCCAATGATGGAATTACTAATTATTCCACAGCAAAGTTATCATGGCAGCTTCGTTCACCTACACCCAGTTACTGCAAGTCGCCTCGCTAGAAAGTGTGCGAGTGGTTTACCGCCGGCCGGGGGGTCGATTTATGCGCCCGCGCAGCGTCCGCGTAGATTAGCCTGATCGATGTGGGATCGGACGCTTTGTGCGCTTGCGCCTCGACGTGTACAGTTCGCGTTGACAAAACACCTCCTACAGATCGAGTTTCGCGGCTATTTCCTTCTAAATGCTTTAGTACTTTATCGAGTGATTTGGAAAATAATCTGCTATTTTATTACGTACGTGCATAACTAGATACGCTTCGTAAAGCATACCTACCTGAAATTATTTCATATGCTTATCATCCTCACTTATCGTATTAGGTACTTAAATAAATAAATACTGGCAGACAATTTACACACAACACCATCTGACCCCAAACTAAGCAAAGCTTGTAATATGGCGGCCAGATAGCTGATATATGTAATACTTAGATAGTTGTAAATACATACTTGTTATACATAGAAACACCCACACAGTGAAAATATTTGAATTCATCACACAAATATTTGCACCGGGTGGCAATCGAACCCAAGACCCTCGGCTTCGCAGGCAGAGTTACTACCCACTAAGCCACGAGGCCAGTCATTACCACGCTGAGTTTTGTCTTTAGCGCTATCTTTGTACTTATTAAGATTAAGAAGATTGTGTTTAGGAATTTGTTTAATAGTTCCTTATGTTTTTAGTCTTGTAGTTACGTTTTCGGACAGGGTGTTCACAAAACAAAGTGCGGTAATTAGTCAATAGGGGAGGCCGGGCAAGTCGTAACAAGTTATTTGGTGCTGCCATTTCGCCGCCGTGTTTATTAGCCCCGCTGTCCCCAACTAATTTATTGGGCCCTTAACGCCCTTTGCCCCCGGATGGATCACCTAATTTAACATTAACGTCACCTTGAGGAGTTCCCGATGGATCGTCATAATTCTCGTTTTCCGAAACATTTGTTGGACGCGTTTGCGTGTTTGGTGAATACCTATTCTACCTCTTTTTTCCTAGTATAAATAACTACAACAAATTAATTTTCGCCGGAATATCAAAAACCGCCTTCAATTAAAAATTACACTCAGACATTCAACAAAATTTGACTGCCAATCTGAAGCTCCCACGCGCACCACTGTCTTTTCAAAATCATGTGCGTTATGCTGCGAACTTAAAAACGGCGAAGGAAAAATCGCGAGGAAACCGACATGCACCCAGAATCTTTCTAAGTCATGTGCTTTTCTCCATAATGCTCTGGGCTAGCGTGGTGCTGAATTATGGCCTTGTCTCCTTGCGAGAGAAGCCCCCGAGTCCCAACAGTGGGAACATTTCGTGGGCTGTTTATGCTCATGCGACAAAATTTCATATTTTTTGTGAAATCGACTGACCACACTGTTTCAATGAAATAACGAAGTAGGACGAATACGTCATCGATGTACGTAAATGTTAGATTTTTGTTGATATTTTAAAAAGAACATACATACGGTCGAATTGAGAAACCTCCTTTTTTGAAGTCGGTTAAAAACCGGTAGGTACAACGATTTTGATAAAGTTTATATGGGGCACATATGAAGTAACCCAACTGAATGGAAAACCTACTTTTTAAGTCGGTTAAAATATATGTACTTATTAATAAATGTGATTGCGAAAAAAAACGTTGTTTGTAATAAAGTTTGGAATCAACAGTGTCCTAAATTATGTTCAATGTATTGTGCCTTAACTTAATATAATGATTAAGCTAAAACTAAATTAAACAAAACATTTTATAAGGGCGTCCTGTCGCCGTCGTAAGCAGGTGTCTTTCAACGAGCACAAGTCTCAAGGCTTTGACACAACTTTCTTTACTGGATACGTTGCCTGAGTGGGTATTCCACTCTTCAGTATGTCTTCATGTATAGAATGAATCGGTTTCGTTTAGGTAAGTGCGCTTGGTCGTGGATTGTGGCAGGCAAGTGCCAACTTATTTTTTTTATAAAAACGCTTGACAACAACAATAACTTTACTCATTCTTCTACTGACACCCGCAGTGTGACTAAATCACAAATTTAATAAGATAAGCAGTCTATGTGTTAGGTAATCTACGTAACTACGTACTATCTACGTATTTAGTTCTATGAAATCCGTTCAGTCGTTGCGTTTCGTGCGAATAAGCATTCACGCTTTTATAAATGTGTGCATTACAAAATACATCATACAAAAACACACAAACTTTTGATTTTATGATATTAGTATGATTAAACACATGATTAAAAAAAAAACACTAAATTCCAACCGAACATAGCCTGAAATGATTTCGCATGCTATAAAACATGGCTGGCTACACGAAAAAGGTCGTCTAAACACGCCAATAATTTTGTCACGTCCCCAAATAAATATCGGCTTATTTATCGGTGTTTCGAGACAGAGGTCGATGGTCGTCGTAATTACCTGCCGGTGTCTCGACGTCGTGGGGCCTCCCTGCGGAGTGACGATCACGCATCTACTCGTATGACTGCATTGTGGTTCATAGCAATCACATTGTCAGACGATTAAGTGCTTTAATGCCTGACCTTGTAAAGCTTGTAAATAGTCTTTCAGGTTTTTAACTAAAGGAGGAGGTTATCAATTCGTGTGTACCTATGTTTTTTTTCTTTTTTTTTGTATGTATCGCTTATGTATATGTATAGCGCCGTCAATTATGAGTCGATTTCGATGGCTTTTTATTTGTTTGGTAGATCATAGTTCAGAGGGGCTCCCATATAGGAAATGTTATCAAAATCGGTGTAGTTTTTGGAAATATGAACAAAAAACAGCAAAAATTTACCTCGATGACTTAGTGATTCCATACTTTGAATATGGCGATATGCCTGAATTTAATTTCAAATTGCTATTGGTTTATGTTTTTTTGAAGAAAATAAATTATTGAAATCGGTTTTATAAAAATAAATAATCTTTTACAGATTATTTATTTTTAAAATTGCCCTGGAATTTCAACTCTCTGGTCAAGTCGTATTCGAGTAAAAAAAATATTTAAATCAAATTTTTTTAATTAATTTTTGGCTCCTGCAAGCCTTGAGTATATTATGGAATACAGCATTACAATTTGGAATAGACACAACAGTACAATAGGACACAACAATTGCTCACATCTAAAATTAACGGCAGTAGCAAAGCTCTGCTCTACTAAGACAAGAGTGGATCCAAGGGATCCAGCCTTGGTCCTGGTCATAACCCTCCCCCTCACTGGGCTGGGTCCAAAACATAGGTGGGCCAGTAATAAAAACACACGCACGGAGTTGTCGCACGGTCCTGTGACTCTCTGGCCACTCTGGCCACTCCTGGAGCCAAACCTGGATTCGCCTAAGGCCCGTTGAAATATCGCTTGCGCCGTTAGACTGTGGTCAGCGCAAGACGTAGACAGAAACCCTTCTGTCTACGTCTTACGCGACGAGACGTCTCAACATCAATTATCTCGCAGACCAACCGCTGATTGCCAACTCCGGAGTTTTCTCAATCTTCCTGCTTGTTTACAATATCTCGCACTGATGACGTTTCCGTAACTTTGCTATAAGTTAGTTGACAGGAGGTAATTTACAGGCAAATAAGCAAGCCATGGTACAACGTAAAAAAGGCATTTACAAGATGCAAATATGTGAAATATAGTTCTCAATTTCACTCTTTAGTGAAAGATGGCGCTAGTGTTTCATTTTGTCACAGAAAGTTTTTATAATAGCGCCACAGTCGGCGAAATTGATAACTATCTGTGACAGATCTATTTGCATTCTGAAAATGTCTCATTTCAGTACTTGTAAGTAATAAAAAAACGTAACATAACATAAAGTGTTAACATAACAAATCTGGTAGAATTATCACGTTCGTCTTAGATTAAAAATACGGAAAATAATAAGCAAAATCGGTTGACGATTGACGGATATATAGACGAACAAACACAAAAAAAACATTTTGCCGAGCACGCTATTTCAAAGTTGTTGAAATAACACTCAAGGAATTCAAGGTTTAAAAACACTTTTAAAAAATATCATTTTATCCGTTATTAAACTGAGCAAAGCTCGGTCGTCTAGATAATATTAATGATATTATAAGTAGGTACTTATGTGTAGGTAGGTAGGTATACAGGCGCGGTCCCAGCCTCGTATTTTGGAGGGGGTCACCAGTACTCAGCCTTAGATTGGGTCACCAGTATAAATACAATAAATGTTTTAATTTTTTTTAGAGTTTTAGTTTAACATATACCTACGATTTTGGGGGGGTCATGCCCCCTGTGACCGCCCCCCCCCCTTCGGACCGCGCTTGTAGGTATATGCACCTATATGACAGCGGTGCATACGGAACGTATGGCATTGAAAAGGTCGTCTTCAAAAGAAAATTGGTAAAATTTAAACCACTTCCGATGTTACTAAAATGTTCATAAATATTTACGACGCGCCCATGTCATGTCCCACATTAGAGGAACGTTCTGGAGAGAGGAAATTATACGCATTATCAGATTATGACGGTTATAATGGACATAAGTATTCTGTGCGATTATAATAATTTGGGAATCATTTGGGATGTGATCGGACCGACCTCATAATACTTAAGATTTTACGAAGGCCATCGATTGGTATACCTACCTATTTACGTTTATGGATCGATACACGCTTTGAATGAAACACCAAATTTTACAAAGCAGTAGGAGCAATTGTTATGTCAATGTCAAATAGCACTTTCCTGTCATTGATACAGATACATAATAGTTATTTAAATGTGTCTAAATAACATTATTGGATTAAATGATTTATTTATGGAGGATATTGTTATACATGTTTCACAATCAGGGGCGGTTTTAAAACTGGGTGATGAAGAGAATATGTTGTCAATAATTTTACCAGTTGTGTTTACTGATTTACGAGTAAATTTAGGGATCAATAAATAAAATGTGATACAGGAAATGAAAGCGTTGCTTCAAATTTTGGTTTATAGATTAGTTAAGTATATTTAAGTACAAACAGTCAAAAATAAATACGTAACATGGTACAGTTTCGACCTAAACTAGTTTTCTAAGTAGGTATGTAGGCATACACAACATAAATGTGCTTAGAGCTTACGTCCCAAAGGAGAAAAAAAATGGTTATCTGTAAAGTCGGTTGGTTTACGGACGATAGTTTAACGTGACAACGTCATAACAAAACATTGATAGGTGCGGCGTAAGCGTACAATGATCGTAACGGGACAATAAGCGTAACGGGACGGTTTTTCGTGCATGCAGCCGGTGTTCATCGATTTATTAGACGTTGTTACGTCAAAAGGTTTAGGTACTATAAGTTTTTTTTTTTCATGAATATATGTTCTGTATATTTATTGCAACCACGGATTGCAACCCAGAAGAAACAGAGGTTAATATACTACGTATTCTCTGTTTGTTTCATAACGTTCGCGATGTCAACCGTGTTTTGTTTTGTCGAAGCGTGTGCAAGCGGAGCTCATCAATACGGGCCCGCGGCGGTGGACGCGACCCGTCCTTGTCATTACTCAACAATGCGGCTAGGGCTGCCAAGGACGACACATTTCATGAGAATTATTTCTCTTTGCAGAGTGTGTCTGGGGAAGTACCACACCTTTGCCAGTTATTCTGCCGCCAAGCAGTAGTGTGCAAACATTACTGTGTTCATGCACAGGAATGTTTCCAGACAAATTACTGGACTAAGGGAAAAAACACCTTATACCTATTTTCGGTTGACGAGCGAAGAGTTGGCGGTGCTAGGTATGTAAAGATTTGGACTCTTCAAGTTCCAATAGCTGTGTGTCACTGTTGTTATCGGCAGGCATGTTGCTAACCATCAGGTACATGTCCTGCTTGTTATGTCACTCTCTATATAGGTACTATACCATAAAAAATGTGAACCTGTGAAATTTTCAAATAAAGCCTACTCTTAGTTTTTAGAATGTGAACTGCTGTCGAAGTACGAATACTAACGACTTCAATATCGCTTTTACCTATTCGTAAGTCGCTAATTGAATTTGAGAAGTATTTTGAATTTTTATGAGTGAATGCCGGTTTGTCTCAGCGCTACGTCTAGAAAATGCATTTCAGAGTAAAGAAGTTTCGGAGGAATATTTAGCTGCACTACCAACATCATGGCACGAGATTTTCGTATATTATTAGATTTCTATGGTAGAGTTCAGAATTTATTTTTCTGTCTTGTTTTCGTATTTTGGTTTGTCGCCAACCCTGGGACACAAAGCGGTGTCAAGAGTGACCGTTCGTAAATTATTTGTTCAAATTTAGAATAGGATCGGTTAAACGTTTCGGGCCACCAATAAGTAATACGCTCACCAACTTACCGAGACCTTCCATATACCCTTTATAACGAACTGCATGTTTGAAAAGTGAGACAAGGAGACGAAAACGAGGGGTTTTATTAGACTGGTGCAATGGTCGCAATTACTTGGACGGTCCAGTGACAAATGTTTATGAGTTTGTCACTTGAGCCGGAGCAAGGGATAATGCAGTTGTTCTGAGAGACTTGGGGAAGGGAGATTCTGAATGGAGCTTGTTGGTAAAGTTTCGTTGAGGAAACAAATATTTTCTTAGTTACTTACGTAATTTAATGAATATTGGTTGACATTTTTAACTAGCGTTCTAAGCTAGGCAAAACTTGATGTACTATGGTGATTTCGAATCACGAGTGAAACGGTTTATTCTAAGTAAGCACGCTCCATCGTTGACCACATCATCAATTAACGTCAGGCGAGATGGCGAACAAGTGTAAACTTATCATAGTTAAAAATACTAAAACCTTTCGCGGGTTATAAAGCTGTCAAATATTGTAATTCTCAAATGGGTGGTCCGACGTATATACTTATTGAGTATACATACTACTATCACAGTAATTTATACTGTGATAGTAGATAGATATAAATATTAGGTACATAAATATATGATTTGATAGATTGTGCTACTATACTACTTTATATACGGATTGCTTGCTGTAAGGCACTTGGTGATCATTTTCTAATATTTTTGTAATTTTTATATTATGTGCATCATTAAAGCTGTGGTGACTTAGTTGCTTTCTAGCCACTAATTAACGTGCGTTTCACAATCGGCAGGTCGTAGGTTCAAATCCCGCCGGAGTCTCAGAGTAGGAGAGCTCAGAGATCGGAGTTTGTCATCTTTACTGGCTTTAACGGTGAAGAACCACTTCGTGAGGAAACCGAAATCGAACGAGCGAGGTCATGCGACATCCACCAATCTGCACTGCACCAGTGTGCTGGATTACGACCATGATTCTGTCATTGGACCCCCAGACACAGCAGTGTGAATATTTTGTGTTCTACATAAAGCTGATCATTTGCATTTTTGTATAATATCGAGGGAACGGGACGAGTAAGCACATGGTAAGTTGTAGTAAACGGATCTCTATGAGCAAGTATTTATCTTAT
>JADLOZ010000159.1:0-25000 GCA_017562165.1 Ectropis grisescens
GAAAAAGTTGCTGAAAATTCTAGTTTTTGGGACAACGTAGTCGTTTAGTTATTTAATTCTCGTTTTAAGTATTTATTTTAATACTAGTGAACTGTAACATAAGACACTTGTGGTTTTGTGGCATTAATTATTTGTAATTTTACTGTTATCTAAACTTAAAGAATAACGAAAGAGTATTTTATATTATACTTTTTGAAACCATACTACTTACATAGTTGTTCAGGATTTTTGAAGATCATTTTGAGTAGGTATTTTATTTTAATACTAACTACTAATGTGATGTTAGTGGGTGGTAACTCTGCCTGCGAAGCCGAGGGTCGTGGGTTCGATTCCCACCTCGTGCAAATATTGGTGTGTTGAATACAAATATTTGTAATATGTATGGGTGTTTCTATGTATAATAAGTATGTTTTTACAACTACGAGATATAAATATTATAAATTACGCTATTTGTATGCCATAGTTGCTAAATTACGACTGGTCTAGTCGGGAGAACGGTGTCTGCCGATCCGGAGACCCCAGGTTCAAAACCACGGACACCACTACCTTTTCGAAGTCATATGCGTAATGCCGCTAGCTTAAAACGGTGAAGGAAAACATCGTAAGGAAACCGACATGTACCTAGTACCTTCCAAAGCCATGTGTCATCCACCAACCCGCACTGGGCCATCGTGGTAGATTATTGCCTTAACTCTCTCCTTGTGAGAGAAGGCCCGAGTCCCAGCAGTGGGAAGATTTAGTGGGCTGTTGATGATGATGATGATGTCTGCCATAGTACAAGCTTTGCCTAGTTTGGGGTCAGATGGTGATGGGTGTGTGAATTGTTCACCAGTATTTATCTATTCATATGTAATTTTAATATAAAAATGATTTACTTTTGACTATACAAAAATTTTTTTTCGCAAAAATCTATTTTTTTTTTTAATATAATCGATTTTTAACAAATCGATTAATTATGCATAAAGGCAAATCGATTTTTAATTAATCGATTATTTTCCATCAATCTAACATCCCTAGGAAATGACTAAACGCTAATTTTTAAATGTTTTCGCGTTAAGCAAATTAAAAAAAAGTAAGTACACCAAGGAGGTTCCGAGTCTGAGTTTTTAACATATTAAAAAAAATGTATGATGCATTCGGCACCAAGGAGGTAGAAATAAATAGGTTGAATTATGTTTTGAATTCAAAACCTCAGTACACACGATGTTCTAAATTCAAATTTACTTTAACCTCTAGAGGGTAAAAACGACTTTTGCGCCCTGATATCGAGGAGCAAAAGTATTCTTTCCGAGCTGGTGGGATGAAAAAACATTTTTTCAAGGCTTTATACTGGACGATGTGTATATATGTAACTAATAATTTTGAATACTTCGGTGTGGAAATTATCGACATTAGATCGATCGGCAGAATTGAGCTGGAGCCAAGTTTCGTAATTCGGCGGTGAAGAATGTAAGCATAATTCAAGCTCAAACTTAGCAAAGAATAAGACGGTCCATTACAGGCAAGTACATAGATCTCAGTCAAATAATTGAAAATGGTAACGTTGTGATTTATGCAAATCGATAGCTTGACGTTCAATTTAAACTGTGAGGCACGTTGCGCCCGCGGCGGTGTCGGCCATCGGCCATTAGGCTCCTCGCAGGACACGCGCGGGCCCCTGTCTTATCTCGAGACGTCCTGTCCTCCAAACACTGAGCTCGCGCTTGCTAAACAATACACGTTTGTCAGTTCGTTTGTTTCTTGATATGTTAGCTGCTCTTTATAATCAATCACCGAAAAAGTCGAAACTGTTGCCGTTGCCATTGCCCAGAATGCAACTGTCTCGCGTTTCGAACAGAAAGTATGGGTGTTGTTCTGTGGTTTAAAACTGTATTTCACGAGCGAAGACATGTTTGATTGCTGTATTTATTTTTCATCATCATCGGTCTATACAGGTCCAGTGATGAACGTAAGCCTCTCCTATAGCTCACTATTCAACCCGATCCAGTTTTATGTTTCGGTTTACTTTACTACCTGCTGTCTTATTTATAACGTCACCACATCTAAGTAGATTCAGGATGTGCAAACACTATGAACACTGGTTCATACTGCATGAGCAGGGAGTGAATGATTCATCTATTTCATACTGATGAAATCATTCCCTGCTTATACGTTATAGTAGATTATTCACCAAGGGAGTAAAGCACTCTCTGACTGTCTTATGTCATGGGCGTCATATTGGATCCTGAGCGCAGCGAGGGACTCGAGTTAACTTCCGAACGAATCGAGGGAGTTGTAATGTCCCGAGTGAAGCGAGGGATCCAAGCCGCCTATGACACAAGACAGTTTTTTTACTTCAGAGGTGAATACTTTACTTTTCATATCTTCTGCGAGGCAATTAAAAGAAAGGGCTATGTAAAACATTTCAATTTTTCCGGAAGTAGATTATTAATAATCCCTAAAGCGTCCAATTTGATGAACTCCGGGGTCAATTCACTATCGTTTGAAGACATTTTGGTGTTTTTTAAGAATTAAAGTGATACAATTCAAAACTTGGCAAATTCGACTCAATGGCGCCTTTTTATATTTTCTTTTTTTGTGTTTTGTTTCTATGCGTGCGGGTGGCCAGTTCGATATTTGGAAAAAAAGTTCGAGTTTTTAATAAAGTCTTTTTACAATGGTACTATGGGTAAGAATTTTCATACGAATTTTAACGTTCCAAATTTTTTTAATCTCTAGGGAATTAATGCCCTTAATTCAATATTACTTACCTCTGCATTTTGAAAGGTCACAATCACTTGCTTTGTTTTGACATTTCATGATACATAATTGGACTTTGTCGAGCAGGAGATATGAAAATATTTTTGTGTCCGTAACTAGACACAAAAAATACTCATTGATGATCAGAAAGTGTTTGATGTCGGTAACTCGAAACTAAGTGTCTACGTTTGGTTCGCTTAAATGGTAGGTAAATTTGGTAGATAATACCTACTTGGACACAGAACATAGTGCTACGAGCAATTTAAAATCCTACTATACAATACTCGTCATCCATATATTTCATACAGAACGCACGGAAAATAAACTTGCTTCAACATTAAAATAAAATATAGTGCTGACATTGTGTCGGCTGCCTGTTATTGGAATAGTGCATTAATAGAATGAATCATCAGGTCGGGTGAAAGTCCCATTCCGGCGTTCGCGCTTCGATCGAGGCACTAAAATCGATACCACCTGACAATGCACAATAACTCACACAGATATTGCACTAATACATATACCTAGAATTGATACATAAGAAATGAAAGGAACAATAAAATTAGAGACAGGACACTCCCACGCGCGCTTTGAATTTCAACAAAGATGTAAGGCACAGATAGCTATGAAAAATATTGCATTTTATGCTAGGTAATGACAGTTTTGCTGCGTTAGATTTCGACAGAATTCTACTTTACATCTATATTTATTGTACTAGGTACCTACATTTTTTTCCAAGGTAACGCAGCATGACATCTACGAGTACTTACCTATAAGGTGTTTGCAGAGTGACAAATTGAGTGCCGTTATGTTACGGTTACTAATTACATTAATACGAACTTATTTCAGTATCAAAAATTAAATTCAAATGATTGAAGGGATCATTTATATTGATTGTAAGGAGAATTGCAAATGACAAGCGCATATATAATTATGAGAGGAATAAAAATAGAATTTGTTTACGAAAGTTGATATCACTGTGCGGTTAGCTCGATTCGATGCAGAACGTACCTAGATCGTATAGAAACAAATAACTCACATAGCCGCAAAATTCCAAAATGTTGGGTTTAGGTACATCATAGGTGTACCTACTTAGAGGTACATACGACATTGTTTTTCACTTTGAAATCATGTTCTTTCAAGTTTGAAAATATCAGTATCGTCATTAAATTTACGAATTTACAAAAAACAATTCAAACGTATTTTTCAATGAGGAACTACTTTATCGCGGGCTTTTGGATGTCCATTTTTAGACATAAGTACTTAGGTATCATCTCTCTTTTTCCATTTCAAGCGGTTTTGTGGCTGACTCGTCCAGTCTTGGCCTCCGTTACGTCTCATGTCGTTTAGCGTTGTGTTGGCCGAGATTCAAGGACTCGCCTAGTCCATCGATTCGCATGCATTTTGGCAGTGTGCCCTATACAAGCCCACTACTTCCTTGCGACTATGGTCATCACATCACTCAATTTGGTTTTACTGCGCTTACTCATTTTATTTCCAGCCTCTGAGTATGATGCTAAACATTACTCTCTCCCCTCTTCTCTGAGCGACACGGACCTAGATCTATGTACAGATCTTTCGTCAAGGTTTCCGTCACATATTTAAATACGGGCAAGACCTATTGCTAAAACTCTGTCTTTCAAGCAAAGTGCAAGTTTACTAAGCAGCGTCTATTTATTGGCCCCATAGAGGCCCAAGGCTATGCAATTGTTGGAGACACCTCGGCTGTTCGGTTCTCGTAGCTAACTCTCATTTTGGCCTCAAGTAAATATTCTGTTACGCTCCAGGTACTATTCACCAATTTTTTTAGCAATTTGCGCTAAAAACTCACCTATATCTACCTAACAACGATATCTTAGCACTATCGCATTTCAAAACAATATATACAAAGAAGCACTCAGCGAGAGCACTTACATACTTAGGCTAGGATAACACTTGATTCTAAGAGCTGACACTTGGGCGCATCACACACAATGCTCTATTTGGTGACTCGCACGTGGACAAAAGGTTAAGAGTTATTGAAACCCACATTGCGTTAAATCTGTAGACAGATCAAAGAATGTGATACGGTCACTTTCCAGCTTAAAGTCAATGTCAAATATAAGTAGATAGGTAGGTAGTATAAACTTCCATAGGTACTGAAAATAATAACAGATATTGGGTTGAGCTATCACGATTATTCACTATTATATTAGAATTATTATTTACAGGAAGTGAGATTACCCATGAATATAGGTAGTACATGATACTGCATCGACATATCAGCCTGTTTCAGAAACGTTTGCTGAAATCAAAAGGTCATTATCAATGTACAGTGGTCCTAACTTACCTATTTAAATTTTGGGGCTACTCTGGTACATTATTTCTATTACCTACATGAAATGTGATGTTTTACGTGTGATCTACGATATCGTGTAAATGTTGTTGATATATACATATTAGGTTTATATTATAATATATATGTAATCACATAGATTATATGTGATTAGAATGAGTGCGTAAACACAGACATACAAGTGCATACCTATTTGTATTTTCCGGTGTCACCAACTGAGGAGGTTAAATTTTAGTACCTACGCCTAGGTACCACAGATTACTGAAACAATTTCAGTAATCTGTGCTAGGTACCTACTAAAAGTTTATTTTAATTAATTGCTGCATTACAATATAACTTAAGTTAGCATAATAAGTGACGCATTAAATTCGGTTTAACACTATTCTTACAAAATTGCCTCATCGTTTAATCTTCAAAACATATTAAATGAATGAATAACATTAATGCCAATATGAGTATGAACAAATTTCAACAGCATCAGCCGTCAGTATACAACAACGGTCATACTTGTATGTGTATTTACAATGGCACTTAATAGGGCACCTTCCAATCAACATGTGAATGCTTTCTATGAATCTGACTGTGGAGCGACCTTGGCTGTT
This sequence comes from Ectropis grisescens, assembly GCA_017562165.1. Taxonomy (NCBI): domain Eukaryota; kingdom Metazoa; phylum Arthropoda; class Insecta; order Lepidoptera; family Geometridae; genus Ectropis; species Ectropis grisescens. Next base: position 5,674 of record JADLOZ010000159.1, read on the forward strand.
TAATTGAGTGCTACTTACACAGGCATTTATTGGAATAACTACTGTCAATATCCACCTTGACACTTGGGGTCACTCACAAAATTTTTGCCAAGACATATAGATATATCTCAAAAGCGAACTGCTACAAAATCAAAGCATTGCTCACCTTTGATCTTTTTAGAATGTGTATGATAGACTTTTCTTTGTGTCAATAGCCTTAACACAAAAATGAATTTCATCAATTTATTTCGATCAATCAATTTTACTTGCTTAGAATTCAATGGTTTTAACAACTTGTCACAAAATAGATTTAAGGTTAATTAAAAATGTATGTTAAAATTAATTGAATATATAAACAAGAACAAAATTAAAAATGTTGACTAACCCCCGACTACCTAGGATCTCGGATTATCTGTATAACGTTCTACTAGTCAAACCCTTTCATTTGATACCCATATTAAGGGAGTTGTGAAAAAAGAAATGTATTTCGCCATTTTGTGGTAGCGGCCATCTTGGATTTAAATTTGTCATAGTGCAAAGTATTCTACTAGTCAAGCCCTTTCATTTGATACCCATATTGAGGTAGTAGTGAATAAAATAATATAATTCAGCATTTTGTGGTGGCGGCCATCTTGGATTTGAAATTTGTTATAGTGTATAGTATACCTACTACTAGTCAAGTCCTTTCATTTGATACCCATATTAAGGTAGGTTGTGAAGAAATATTTTGTCCGCCATTTTGTGGAGGCGGCCATCTTGAATCGATATTAACCAAACATAGCTAAGAACATCCGCACGGATATTAACCTTCAAATAAAAAAACCGCATCGAAATCGGCCCATCCTTTTCAGGTCTACCGTGCCACAGACAGACACACACACAGACAGACAGACAGACAGACGGACGGACATCGACGTCAAACTTATAACAGTCAGGGGTTAAAAAATAGATTTTTAAAAAAAGCTAACTCATTTAACTTTATTATTTTACTTTTATTTAAGTTACCTACATACATGCCCAAGTTAGTCTACCGCGTAACTAAAATGCTGTTTGCATTGGTAACATTTATTTCTCTTTAGAGAGAGCAACAGTGAAGTCATGTTGTTTCTATGCGGGTATAATAAGTATGTATTTACAACCATATAAGTATTATATTATCAGCAATCTGGTACCATTAGTCCAAGCTTTGCTTAGTTCAGGGTCAGATGGTGTTATGTGTGAAATGTCCACTATTTTTTTTTTCATATCTAACGCATTTCGTTAGGCCGTCAAAGGTCAGTAACGTGCATCCAAAGCAAATAGGACACACTCTCCATCAGCATATCTATAATTTAGCATAAGCAGTCCACTAAATGTTCCCACTTCTGGGACTCGAGGCCTTCTCTCACAAGGAATGAGAAAGTCAAGACCTTGATCCACCACAATGGCCCAGTGCGGGTTGGCGGATCACGCATGGCCGCAGAAGATACTATGAACATCCCTGTTTTCTTACGATGTTTTCCTTGTCAGTTGGGATGACAAACTTGTACACCCGCATCCGTATAAGTAGTTAAATTACATAGAAATCTTGTCTCCAAAAACAAAAATTAATAATAGGCCAAATATAGATACGTGTATGTATCCTACCTACCTACCTAAGTCATTTAAGATTTCTTTCAATTGAGCCTACCTGGGCATCATCGGTTTCCAGTCTACCTCTACCTCTTCATTCAAACACATTTCAACATATTTTACACAAATATCGATAAACTACGTATACACCATGTGCTTGTTTGAATCAGGCAGGTAGACATTCATTGCAACACTTTTCACATCGCAACTTGAATGACTGTTTTCAATGAGCCTCATTACCTTTTTGGCGCCGAGTTACTGACAAGTTCTAGGCTAGATGTCAATCTCGACCACAACAAACTTAATCTTGTGAAACTCGTAAAATTGCGATATACGTTATCTTGCCACATCGTCAGTTTTGGGTTTGAATAACGTTGTTATGTCTATTCCTAAATTAAAATGTTAAAAGCTCATTCATTTAACTTTTAAATAGTCTAACGAAACGGAACGCGTTCAGTTTTCCAACAAAATAAGTACCTACCTACTAGTAAGTAGTACCTACCTAGTAGTAAGTGTTGTATAAGTTAATTTCGCGAGAAAAAGTAAACATATTTTACTGTACATAAAACTTTTTTAACACTATTTTATTTATGACTATTAGCATCCCGCGTTTTCACCCGCGTAGTTCATGATCCCGTTATTTTCCCGGGATAAACATGTATATTACACCTAGTTTATGTACCAAATTACACTCAGATCCCAGATATACCTACTTTTCCATCCTACCAGCTTGAAAGAGTATTTTTTGCTCTTCGATATCTGAGAGCAAAAATCGTTTTGATCCTCTAAAGTAGGGGTTAACAACGCGCGGCCCGCGACCTGCCTCCTTGGGGCCTACGACGTATTTTAATAAGATAAGAAATATATAATTTATTCCTTATTTATACAGCTATCTACGCAACTATAAATGTATTAATTCGGTACTTATGTCATTGCGAACGCAGTTTTTCAAAGGTAACAGTGAGTGCGCATATGTGATTCTATCGGTGACTCTCCAGCCGGTCACAGACTCAGAAATTGAGTTGATTCTAAAGGTATCGCGCCCGCGTAAAACATCTGGTGCCGACGACATTGTAACAATTTGGCTATCGGCTCCGATACTCCAGAGCTCCACAGGTACACCGCTTCATAGAAAACATGCTGAATGGATTCAGATGGTTTCAATAAGGAACCGTCTTCGGGGACTAGGAATAAAGCCTTTCCGCGCCAGGGGTAGAGTGCCCTCGTCGCCGATGGCAGTACGCTTCTCTTGCAATCAAAATTGGTGTCAAAATGTTTAGTTCCCCTGGCTCCTATAAGGTTGCCGACCCCTGCTAAAGATTAAAGTAAATTTTAATATAGAGCATCGTGTGCACTAAGCGTGAGAATTCAAAACATCATTAAAATTAAATCTATTTTACTTCTACCTCCATGGTGTCGTATTTATCATGCAACTTTTTTGACTTTGTTAAAAACTCTTACTTGGATCCTCCTTGCCACAACTTTTGCTTTCCCTTGCAACAACACACAACACAACGTCATAAATGCACTATTGTTACAACTCTGATTAAAGTAACAACGAACTACAAGAACTTTTATATTATGTTACTTGCTGCTACGGAAACCTTCATGGGCGAGTCCAACTCGCACTTGACTACTTTTATTATTTGTGTTATTTATAGCAAATACTAATATTACATACATAACTGACTACCCCAGAACTACAAATGCATTTTTTAGGTATTTGTAGAAACAAGAACTAAGATATATAGGTATTTCAATTCTAGTAAAGTTACGTAGACACTCATTAATCGGGAGCATTGGACTAGCGACAGAAGTTCGAGCCTCATTAGGTCCCAATGCGTGCGTAAGTCTGGCCCATGTCTCGCCGGCCGCATTCTGCCATGAAACAGATGATTAAAGACAGCCGGCTCTGAAGTTATTGGATGTGACTGGGCCGTCGACTGGAGAGAGCGAGGCTGGAACACGTCACGCGTCCCTAGGCCACACCTAGGACACGCTGCTAGCAGGGTAACCATAGCATTGTATTGTTGGATAATCGTGGTTTTGATAGCAACCGGTTGAAATTCTGCTTTAAATGAGGCGTTTTCTAAAAGAATGGATAAAAATAAATGCAAATTATGGACGTGGACATTTGCTCATCAACGTATTTAACACAAAATAATCATTAAAATCTAAGAAAAAGGAAGACAATTAAACGATAACTTTTTTGATAGATATTTTTTGCGTTCTGAGGAACCTCAAGACTTATCTGATCTTTAGTTGAGTAAGTATCCAAAAATGATTGTCCAAACTAATTTATGTTTAATTTATTTAGGTACTTACCTCAGCAGGTACATCAAAATAGGTATTAAGTATGTCATGTCTTATTTTATCGGATAAGTCTGTACAGTTTTTGGAAACGTGCGCAGGAATTGCGTAGGTAACTTGACTTCACCCTCTCCGTTTACTACCTAAAGTACAGCCAGACAACAAGATTTAAGCGACACTGAGTTATGGTGGGAATTCTAAAAAAAAAACAAATAATAAGGCTCTACATTTATAATTTGCACTGAGAAACTGTGGAATGTCCACCTGAATTTGTTTCCCGATATTTACAATATGACTGTAATATGTTAATACCAGATAGGCATGCTACATCCTAGGCTGCAATATTTCGTAACAACACATGTCACGATCAAGACGGACCAAACACCTAAATTGAAAAAAAATTAAGAAGATGTGGGGAATGATGTTAGCAGGTAATCTCTCGGTACCTACTTTTTTTACATTGAAATGCATTTTCGCATTCCCGCCACCGAAGGAGGTTATGACGGATAACAGATAGTTGGGTTATGTTAGGTTCGACACTAAAGCACAGAATAGATATTACTACAGAACCCTCACTTGGCGAAAATTTTTATATAAATAGCGACTCTTGCTGGGACGCAACAAAGTGCAATTCAGCTCGCATTAGCGCTCAATACCTATCGCAATTTTTAACCTAAACATTTGCGCTCTCTTCGCTCTTTCGCTAACGCGTAACTCTGTCGCTGTCTGGCGCGGAATGATGCGCATCGAAAGGGTTGTCGACATATTATCTAATAAAAAATTAAATTAACCTTTCGTTATGTAGGTAGTCAGCATTGTAGCTCACATTAGATATATATTTTAGTTATTTACTTCGTAACGCGCAAGACAGCTAGAAGAGGCCGTAACATAGGGTCGGACACATTGAAATTAAAACAATAAAAGTATACTTTGACTGTTTTTATTCTACTTGATCGTCTAAATGTTGTTTGATAAATATGTAACATATTTTAATGTACTTACCTACACTAATACATACAACCAGCATCGATTACAAGCTATTTTATAATGTCCCGTACTTTTTGTACGGTTAGCAGAAAAATATAAAAAATAATGGTCTATTTTGTACAACTAGGAAAAAATTATAATTCTTTGTTTTTTGACTCGTGCATCCATATACAGCACAATATATGGCGACGTAATTTTGCGCGGGAAACGTGTTACGCGAGCGCTCAGACGTGCGTTCGACAACCGCCTGGCACTTGTTCCGTGCGAGGAACGGTCTAGCTGTAGGCTAAAACCGCGCGACCTTGAGCGAGTGAGGATGCACTGACTAAAGGTACAAGTTCGCGCTGAGACCGCGACACGTGACCGCGACCGGAGACCGCGATAGGCACTTAACACTATAGAACTGTACGGGCACCAGTTCGCGCCGAGACGGCGACACATGTCCCGCGACACGTGTCTCGGTCTCCTGTCGTGGTCTCGGTGAAAACTGGCACCCATACAATTCCATAATGTCAAGTGCCTGTCGCGGTCACCGCGCGAACCGCGACCTCAGTGATGCCCCAATCTCTAACTGGGCTGGTGGACTAAATCCTCCATGGAGTTCCTCTATCTTTGTCTATTCCCTTCCCCACGTCTGGAGACTCTCGGTCTCCATCGACGGGTTAGATTTGTGGTCCCGCCGCCTACCACTTGAGCAATCCCGAGGGGAGAGGTATCTGTACCTACCAAAGTAAGGTGTACTTTTGTATGTACCGAGACTAGGTATATTGTGTCTACATACCTAATCATAATCAGGTAATGTAGGTAGGTTACCCTTTTGTGTCTTACAAGACATTTTTGTTATAAAAAATAATTTAAAAAAAAATGATACGTTACATTGTTTCTAATAACATTACCTAGGTGCATTTGGAACTTCTACAACATTATAATTTTTTTTTTAATAAGAAGTGACGAGACGAGCATGACTTTTGCTTGATGATAAGCAACATGCCTGCCACATAACAGCACAGTTACACGCAGCTATTGGAACATGAAGAGTCCAAATCATTACCTAGTACTGCACTGCGCTCGTCACCCAGAGATCTAAGATGTTATATCTCTAAGCCCTGTCATTTCTCTGGAAACATTGCCCTTCAAACCGGAACACAGTAATGTTTTCACATTAATGCTTGGCGGTAGAATAACTGGCAAAGGTGTGGTACTTCCCCAGGCGGACTCTGCTAGGAGTCCTACCACTACTAAACTACACTACACTACTATATTTTCACATCATTGCAGAGATTTATAAAGTGAGAGAAGTATTAAAATAAATTATTATATCATCGCAAATTTGCATTAGATACCTATCAATATCATTAAAATACTTAATAATGTTTTAAAAGTATTAGTAACTACTCCAATTAATTTTAAGGTTTAAATATTGTCAATTATACCCGCTAAGTACAAACAAAGTAGGTAGGTACGTCTATAATATGTAGATACGTATAGACGTACCTACCCACTTTGTATACGCAAGATATCTCCAACTTGCACAGAGAAGCGGGCATAGAGTTAATTTGTTTTCGGGATACCGGGATGCCGGGATAAGAAGTTTGATATTTGGTCTCAATACATTTGCCATGGCAAATTTATGACAAACCTTCACCTATAACACATTTGATCAATTAAAATCCTAATGAAGTTCAAATCTGATATCTGGTTATCTGCCGCTATATGGGTACAGCAGTTTAAACATAAAAGAATTAGGTAGATATTTCGAAACTGTATGGTAGAAATTTGTAAAAATAAATAAATAGGTACACCATGTGAAAATAAATTTGCCACATAAATGTTTGACATGTACATTCTAAGACATAAGGGTACCTGGAACCCAGTGTAGTATTATAGCAGTTAGGGAAGCACTAGCGACGGGCCCAGCCACCCCGCATCGTGTCGCCGCTATCGCTTTCACGTCGTGGTTATCGCCCGGGTGATAATCTGCATAGTGCGAACCGTTATTGAAAGCCACGGTACTAGTCTGTGCGTGAAGGCTACAATAGCGGCACTTTAATCTGATATTTATTGACCGAGAGATCGAATAAGACTGTTCTGAGGTGGCCTAATTCTGGAAGCCAATAATGTGTGCGGATAGAAGACAAGCAAGCTCTAGCTTCGCATGAATATTAATTATCTGACATTAATATTGCATTCGAAGAAATCAGTACAGCTTATCGAATAGTAAGATGAAATATGAAGTGTTAGGGTTAGGTATCATACCAACAAAACGTGGTCAAATGGCACATGAAATTAAATAATCGTTTTTTATTTAGTTCCTAATTTGCATTCATTATTAGGCACTTAATAATCGTATCATCTCAATACAGTTCCCGTTAAAAGTCAAATCAAAATTGCACGTCAGAATATGATTTTGAAGTTGGCGAAATTAAAAAGATGTAAAGTTTCGCGTAGGGCGTGGGCTGATGACAGCCAGCGAACGCGGGCGCAGGGCGCGCGCCTCCTACTATCAATGATCGGTTTTGGTTCCGGGGAGATTATCTTTTGATCGGAGCAATTTCTCTTCGGCCTTGTTCTTGATAACATCGAGAGAACAACGGTATGCATCGTTCTGCATAATTATAAACCGAGAATGTAACCCGCAAATTCGCAATATGACTATGGGTAACTTTTCCCGTGAAAGATAAAAGATTAACAAGATTTATATCTTCCAAAGTAACTGCGCAGGCAGACGTGCTTTTGTTAATAATATTTCGGATTGGGTAATCGGCGGAAAATGACCAATAAGATAGAAAGGAGGACGTGGATCCCAAGAAGGCGACTGGTGCGACTAGAGAGCGAAGCAATCACAAACAATTTTCTATTAGTATTTCTCGTTGGACATATTCCGACAACAAACACGATCGTCCCGAGAGCCGTGGGAATGCCCCAGTCGAGTAACGGACGGACGGACAAATGATGTTGGGCCATCTATTGCCTGTAATTGATGACGACTATTGTGCGTCTTTGAAAGAGCCACGAATGTTTGTCTTCTTTCTGTTACCTTCTGTTTGTTTGTTGTATTGTTGTTCTCGAACTTGTCGCCTTAATTCGCGTTGCTATTATACAAATAAATGCTCGTAGAGCTAAGATTAATTCTTTCTGTTATAGTAACAGTTGGCATTCTCAGGTGCCGTTAATCCACTTGACACAGTAAACATGCTTCAATTCGTTGTGTAACTGACTCTAGATAGATTCAATTTATCGTAGCGGCAAGTACTTTTAATGACTTTGATTTGTTTGTCTATTACCGGGACTATTGTTTTCTGTATAAGTACTTGCTTATTTGATAGAGTTAAGTACAAATGATAAAACTAGTAGGGAAAAGTCAAAACAAATTAGCATAAAAAACAAATAAGATTTCGAACTTCAATCTTGGATTGAGCTTAAACTTATGAACATGATAAAGCGTAACTAATGTTTTTAATTAAAGTCTACTAATTCATAGACGTTTTGTAGAGTATAATATAGGTTTTCAAGACGGTCTTACATTTGGGCCTATGCCTTTTAATTGTACAACATATGAACGACACAAAAGTATAATTCAATTATATTATAGGTACTTACCTACTTTTGTTTAGTTATATGTTGTTCATATGGCAAGGTCAAGGCCGAGTAAAGAGATAGAAATAAGAATCCAAATTGACAGAAGTTGGCGTCAGATGGCCTCTACTGCCAACTTAACTTTACTCTGAACTCGTTGATTAACTAACAGAACTACTTACTTGGCAAAAATTACTTAGATCAAAAGTTTAGAGTTGGTAACCTATATTTAAACAAATGTCGCTAGAATGACATGAAGATATAGGTAGGTAGTACGGAATTTTAATGAAACAACTAATCTTACAAGTGAAACCTTACAAGAATTACATCCTTAAATGTCATTAGGTAAGTCCTAGATGCTTCATTCTGAACTATTCATCCATCACGGGACTTAGAAAAGCATAAATATAGACTACACCTTCAGGCCAGAAACTAACTCTCACAAAGTGAGAATAATCCAAAAATAATAGCAGTAGCGAAATAATGAAGTGATCAATAACGGTAGCCCCAGACAGCTACTCGAGGGAAAATTGCGTAGAAGGCTTTAGTTTAATTCAAGTGTGGTGCGAATGGCGGCGATAAATATAGCAAATAGAGGTGGGCGCCGGCGCCGGATCGCTATCGGACACGGATCTGAGGCGTCGCCGGCGACCACCGGCCGTGCGCCACCGGCCTCGCTACGTGGTCCACGCCGCGCATCGCCGCCTCAATGCGCTCCTGCCTAGCCACCATCCATCGCTTATATTCGCCATCGGCTAATCTAGCACCGATACAAACTATTCACATTTGAAAATAAGGAGCACACGTTTACTACGAATAGGTACTGAATTCGACCTTACCTAGTAATGTTCAAGTAGAGATTATCTATGGCAGTGCATAGAGCCCTAAAATAAATAATCACTTGCTTTTTAATACCTCGAGTTCAACTGAAATGCTCTGACGAAACCAACGAAGCAACCTATTTTTTTTCTCATTTTCAGGACGGTTCCCCAGCAAAAGTTTTTTCATCCCACCAGCTCGGAAAGAGTACTTTTGCTCCTCGATATAAGGGCACAAAAGTCGTTTTTACGTTTTTAGTCTCTAGAGGTTAAAGTAAATTTGAATTTAGAACATCGTGTGTACTGAGGTTTTGAATTCAAAACATAGTTCAACCTATTTATTTCTACCTCCTTGGTGCCGAATGCATCATACTTTTTTTTATATGTTAAAAATTCAGACTCGGAACCTCCTTTAACTACATACTTACTTCCGTACTTACTTTTTTTTTAATTTGCTTAGCGCGAAAACATTTAGAAATTTGCATTTAGTCATTTCCTCGCTGAGGTGGAATGAAAAGTTACGTGTTGCACTCGAGTGCAAAGATTTTTCACCTTGTGCTTTTTTGATTCCCTTGCTACGCTCAGGATTCTAATTTTGAATCACTCGCTGCGCTCGTGATGCAATTTTAGAATCCTTCGCTTGCTCGGTCATCAAAATTGAGCACGCGGTTAAAAATAAACTTTGCACTCTTGTATAACAAATAACTATTTTGCTTGATGTCACCCATTGCTGATATTTACGGTAGGTAGGTACAATTATTAAAACAACAATTTCTTTACAAAGATCATTTATTGAAAAATTAAAGCATATTTCATGTCGCAGTATCATAATTACTAAATGAACTTACATTAAGTAAAACTTATTCTAATGGAATGCTTTGTAAGTATTAGGTACATTAGGTACCAGTACTAGTATTATATTTCCAACTAGGTTGAATAAATAAATATGTACTTACAACAATAATAAAATCATCTGAATCTGGGCTTACTGAGGTATGTGGGTGAGAATGAACAATTTTTAATACTCGTTAGTGAATTAAGGCAGTCAATTTTTGTGATTATGTAGTTCTAAGGACCGTTACCTAGAACGCTAGAAACGCCATATTATCGTATAGACCCCAATTTTATGCCCGTAACATTAAAAACTGAAAATGTGTTATAAAGCAAAAATAACAAAGTGTATATAGGTAAGTACAATGTGTGTATATATAGCCTATACGTCCTTGATACCGTCATAGCAATAATGACAGTTGTACGAAAGCAGATACATAGCTAATTTTAATACTCGTAATATGGCGCATATCCAACTTTGTCGACATTATAAGATGAGTGAGAATAGGCATGGTAACCAATAACAATATTACTCCGTCATTTAGATTATAAAAAATGTATTTTATGTGTATTTTTTCTTTTGTTTCAAAAAATGACGAAGATATAGTTATAGTTAGACGTTTCGAGTGACTTCACGTCAATATACGATTTTTATGTAGACGTGACGTCACAACCACACTCCGGAAGTTTGATAATCTTCGTCAATTATTATAATAATAATATTACGAAAAAAAAAATCGTTTTCCATAATCTATATACCTTCCTGACGGACTAATTTGAACGGTATATTTATTGGTAGATCTAGTCATCATCCCCATTCTTAAGCTAGGTTAACAACCGATCTTTGTTGAATAATCACAAAAACAAGCCAATTTTTTAATAAATCATGTTCTCTCATTCAAAACTAACGAAGCAATTTATGTAAAGAAAGGTTTATGTATCACAATATTAATATACACATACCTAATTAACATAATTTACAACTTTATCAGTTATTTCGCAAGACTCCTACCAAATGTAGGTAAAAATAATCAAATGCAAGAATCATGTTTGTTTCTCTGCCAAAAAATACACATCGAATTAAAAAGCGTCTTAAAATAATTTCAATTAACAGTTTGATTGTTATTCGCGCGATACGATCTCGTTACACGCCAAAAGTAATGCGCGCCAAGCCCGGGGCGGGCGCGAGTGTAACCATTAATTCTCGTGTGTAAATATTGCTGCCATAATATGTGATTGCAAGATTTGAAAACATGCGATTTAAACATTTGTATTTTATTTATGAATTATTTGAATTGTAAATGTATACGTGATCTTTGATAAGCTTGTGACAAAATGTTCTACTAATAAACTAGTAAGATGATTGATTATTATAAAAAAATAGACGTTACTATTCAGGGCTACATACGAGTACAAATTAGGTAGGTACAGGACTGCAGGTACAGGCTAGAATACTAGTAACTAAGTTTAAGAGGCACCTATAAGCTGTACTCTTCAGAATCCAACTCACGACAACAATTAGCTGTTATAAGATACGTTTCGTAGTCTGAAAGTCATTTATATAATTGATACTTTTTGCGATTATCTTATTATTTTTTCTTTTGGTTTCTAAGTACAAGTTATTGCTAATGATGACTTAGTAGGTATATAGCCTTGTTTGAACCTTGCCTACAGCCTTAAACTAATTGAAATAAATAAAAACAAATAACCATCAGTATGACACGACTCGCGGTTATACTCGCATAGTTCCCATTTCCAGATTAATATCTTCGCGATCGAAAGTAGTATGGTCCTATGCTATTCCAGCCTAAAATCTTTGTTCCTAATTTCAAGCCGATCCATTCAGGTATTTCGATGTGATTAAGCAAGAAACATCCAAACTCACATTTTTCACATTTATAATTTAGTATTACATTAATAGTAGTAGTAGTAAGTAAGATAATCAATGTTAAGGATTGTTATGTTATTTGCGTTGTAAGTTGTTTGCAATCTAAAATCGGCAAATTCAGGTTTGTTGAATCATATTCAGCAGCGCGGAAAGCCGTAATACCTAAAGGTAGCGGTTCGCGCCGAGACCGCGACACGAATATGTCTAGTGCCCGTCGCGGTCTCCGGTCGCGGTCTCCGGTCGCGGTCTCCTGTCACGGTCTCAGCGCGAACCTGACATCAATATTAATCCAAAAACCCAACCTTAATTACTAAATACTTTAGTTATCACATTCTTAAAAAAAACTTTAAGTCGAAAACCAGGACAATTTAAGAACAAAAAATTCGAGATAAGTAGAATGGCTAAAGCCAAGAACAGTTTTTATTTGTAAAACAACAGAAAAGAAAATAAAGATATGTAAACACAAAAATAACTAAAGCTGTAACAACAACCACATACGTACGGAGAGCTAACAAACGAATAAATAAGTAGGCATTAACAAATTAAGTATAGAATTAAATATAAATTAATTAAATTTACGGTTTACATCAATTAGACGTTAAGTTTTAAGCCTGCGTTCTTTTTATAGTAGATAGTTATTTAATCCGTATTTATTTTGAACTTGGCTGATTCAAGGAATTGTTTACAAATTGCATTTTGAAGTGTTATGCCGCAATACGAATTATCGTTTTTCGAGTAATTAAATAAAACAAAATTATTATTACAATACATTTAAATATATACACTAGATACAAAACAATGGAAGGCCTCACATTAGAAAGATCTACGTAGCATCATTAACAACGAAAACATTTCAATTTGCATATAACTCCGACTTTATACAACATACATAATATAGCCTCATACCCAGATTTTTGCGACACAGATCTCATACCAATAGTATGATGAATTTCCATTATGTCACCTGTCATCTCGGCACAGATTGACACCCATATTGTTTAGTCGTCCTCTAGTCGAAATGTCTTATATCGTTATAGATATTAATAAAAGCGGTCAAGTGCGAGTCGGACTCGCGCACGAAGGGTTCTGTACCATTTGCAAATAAACGGCGAAAACCTCTTTAATGCATGGGAGCCCCCTTAATTATTTATTTTGTAGCGGGTATCTTAGCGGGTAGATCGCTATTAGCGATAAGATCGCCTTTTGTACCCAAATGTTTAATTTTAAGTAAATCACTGTTTTTCTGTATTGTTTTGTGGTGTAATAAAGTGTTTTTGTATTTGTATTTGTATTTGTATCTTCGGCGTAGGATGCGATAGTAAGAATAACGTGATAACTGGTAGTACCGACTGTATTACGAATTCCGTATACATAGTCTATCGCAGTTTCTACAGACAGGCTTTCCAATCCAATTAGTTTCACTAAGGAAGCTACCTGAACGTCACCTGTCGGCAGAAAAGTGTTTCCTTGCCTTCAAGTATATTTTCCAACGAGGTAGAGATGCAACTACCGATTGTACCTGATTTTTTTTATCATTTAGCAGTATAGGAATTAATAGATATACAATTGTTGATGCATACCTTCAAGAAATCCACCCTTCTTCGTAGTCAACTAGTTGCCTACGATGAATAATTACCTTATCTGAAAGTCTAGTTGTAGAAACCTACATTATACCTACTTATTAACCGAGTTCAAACCGGACGAGGTTATCAATTCGGTCAGTATTTTTTGGTAATGATTCTTAACTACCAAATATTTATGTGAAACAGAAATGCATAAATTCACGAAAACAGTGATTCAGCGTCAATTCGATAACCTGTCAATATTTCATGCGAAGCGGTGCCAACACGCTCCCTCCGTTCTTTCGAACCATTTATCTGAGCATCGCGGGCTGTTATTATGAACTTGGACTCGGCGACTGTTACAATTAAACTAGCGGTGCCTTCGCTGCCAATAAATAAACAAGATTGCATCAACGTTCACGGTCATTTGTCAATAATTAATAACTACATCATTATTATTGTTCTACTATAATCGGCAGGCATGTTTCTTAGCGTCAGACGCCCAAATTCATCGTCGTGATACTCAACTTCTTTTGGATTTTCAGCGTTATTTTAGTATTTTCAATGGACGGATATTTTATAATTACGTAATTAATTAAAAGTTATCAACAAAGAAGTTAAAAGAGAAATAAATCAATATTCGACATTAGAACATAGATGTATAGCAAACCTAGGTTAAGCAAGCAGAGTAGGTAAGCGAAAAAACTGTGCATCAACTGATCATTCCATACACCTTTCAAAAGAAATCCCTTAGTATACAAAATATACCAGTTGCCACACGTAAACGCATTCTATGGAAAAACCGTGTAACAACTGATCATTCCATACACCTTTCAAAATAAGCCCCAACCCAACAAAAAGAAGAAATCCTCTTATCTATACAAAAATATCAACCAGTTAGCCACACATATTTCTAAGGAGTATTTGTATTCTTAAAACGTAAAATTAATCAGAAATCTTAAAATATGTGGATAAAAGAAAAGATAAACTATTATAATACCATGAAGGCACTATTATTATACCATAAGCGTTCAAAAATATTAATTTGAGAATAAGATTATGTTGTGAGATTATAATTAGTAAAGAGTCTCCCAACATAATCCCCTATAACGAGATTATTCTTTTTGTATTTAAGTACTGACATAAAATTCACAATTCAAACAGATTACGTGTTCTAACATTTTCGAACATGGATAAGATAATATCAGCTGCATCACTTATTTCAAGATATAATTTATATTCTATACGAAAATAATGACTCTGAAAATGCATACATCACCAGTTTAGACATAATATTATGTACTTTTATGTGGTAGATATCCTATTTTAGGTATCATATACAATGCAACGAGGTATCAATTCAGCCATTAAACTTAAACGTATAACGAAGGAAAATTAAAGATAAATAAATATTGTTGTACACTTCACACATACCACCACATTTTTATTTAATCTTCATGGCAGACCGTCCAAACAACCTAGTATTAATTTTACCAAATCAAATGATGATACGGCTAGAAACATTTCAATACTATTTTGTAAAATACTGTACTAATACTAATACATCAGCAAAAGTTACAAACTTGAACAGATACATATATTATGTAGAAATAAATCACAACGCATTTTCAGTACATAGTTCATAACAAATGAGCAAGTTATTCCTAAAGCCTACCTATTCATCTGGACTCTCTTTCTACGAAAAACGTATATCGAAATAAACTCGCGACTCTCCTACTCGTGTTCTACTTCGATCCGTCGTTTCGTCCTACTAATTAAGAGTAGGCTTAGAACATTCAAACATCAAACAATGTTCGATCGGACGAAACGAAGTTGAACCGGAGTAGAAAAATCGTGAATTTAATTCGAAATTACATTTATCGTAGCAAGAGAGTAGACGTCCTGGTCCTGTCTAACTAAAAGTTTCATCCGCATACGATGGCCCTTTTCCAAATCACATGTGAGTTACCCGTGAATTATTTTAAAATGTGTAACAATCATGTTAGTTTTCATACTAAAACCACATCTCGTGAGTCAACTTGAAAATAATAACAACACAGCGTGGACCGAATAACTGCCTTACAATCAGACAAGTACAATATCATAGAACCAAATTATTATGGTACATAATTATAATTTGAAAAGCTACCAAGCTTTTATTTATTACTAGATGTCCGCTCCGGCTTCGCCCGTGGTACATTATATAGCACTCATCGGTATCCCGTACATATCCAACGGTGAAAGAAGGACTGAAATCGGTACAGTCAATCCTGAGAATATCGCTTTCAAACAAAAAACCTCTGCAGCTACCTGCTACGCCACCTGTCGGAAATTGGTCGTACCAACTCATATTTAGAATCAAAGATTAGCAAATGTTTATATTCAATGACGCAATCTTAGACACATGCTGTCATGTCAAAGCACTACGAAAACTCTCAAAAAGGAATATTTTTTCCCGTTTTCGTTACATTCTTGATTCATGCTCCGCTTCTATTGATAGTAGCGTTATGTTCTCTAGCCTATAGCCTTCGTCGATAAATGGACTATCCAATAGATAAAGAATCTTTCAATTCGGAACAGTACCTACTTCCCGAGATCCTAGCTTTCAAACAAACAAACTCTTCAGCTTTATAATATTAAGTATAGATATACAAATAAAACAAATATCAGAATAATTGCATGATTGTCCGTATATTTGAGCGTACTTATACAATAATTATTATTTGGGGTTTTTAAACGACTCGATGACCTATTGTGGAGATTTGGTGGTCTCCTTGTTTCCCAGCAACAGAGAGCATGTAATTCTAGATTCTAGTGATGGATTGGGTCAGTAACTACGGTCATGGAGGAAAGAATCCAATACCGGAGGTATCGATGGCATAGCTGACTGCGACGGTTCACAGGCTCAGTGTAAATTCAAAGCACCCGGCCCGAAGTGTAACCCCGGACAGGCCTAGGTGTGAGGACCTCAATTCTCAATTCAGGGATCTACTAAGCTAGTTTTTCATACAGGTCGCCTTTCGCGGGGATCAAAAAATGGAAAAATAATTCTCCTACATGAAGACGGTTGACCCGTTGACTCGGTCTGAGCAAATTTTAGTAATAATAGGTGTTGTTCTAAATATAGAAGTACAGACAAGAAAATATATTTAAAGAATCTTCAGTTTTTTTTTTGTATCAGCTCCGTTTTCGTTATTTATTATTATGTTTTTCGTAAAGAAACTAAGTAAGTTTAAATTTAAACAAAGTAAACAGAGCTTCTAATTGTTATTGATAAGAAAATATAAAAAAATAGCAGATAAAAGACACTTACAAAATTGAAGCGTAATTTTTCAATCCACACTGCGTCTTTGTAATTTTCCATTTATGCTACTTAGGTATATATAACGCTACAAAATACCTTAGAGTTCCTCATGTTGTGTCCTAGATTTTGCTACGAATTCTTGGAACTCCTTTTGCTGTCGTACATGATCTACACATTTCTGGACTAGTCTTACAAACTCTTTTTCATCGAAAGAATAGTTGGTGAACTTCGCATGCGACCCTCCGCCTGGACCATGGCCCTACAAAAAAGAATAGGTACAATATGACTAACAAATACACCACCATACACAGAACCTCGATAAGTTACAAGTCCAAAGGAAACAAAAAATATTTTAAGTTATAGAGGTTTTAAGTTATCAAGGGTTTTGGTCTTGGGCTCTGATGGGAAGGCAATATATTATTTTTTGAAGTTATAGAGGTTTTTAGTTTTTAAGTTGCCGAGGTTTGAGTTATCGAGGTTCTACTGTAATAATTATTGATTGATGATTTCATTATAATAATAATAATCGTAAGTGTCGACCAACATCTCAAGAGACTTTCGCTGGACGGTTGGGTTCAGGGCCAGATCCAGAAGGCAGTCATCCTCGACACAGCACGCATCGTCAGGAAGTTCCTCTCTCTGCAGCCCTAACCACTGGTAGCTTGGGTCATGCCCCGCTGCTGGCGGCACCCTAGTTTTTAAGTTTTTTATAATGTTTATATTTTTATACTTATTGTAAAAATCTTAGAAATTAAGAAGAACGAATAAATAACTGAATAATCGTAATAACAAACATCGTAATTTCAACCGGGAAGATGGTTTCGATTGTCGTCGTCGCGGATTCTTATCATAAATAAATTATGCATTGCAGATTAACACACACGAGCACACCCTTCCAACTGGATCACAATTGATATTGATCTGGACTGCTTGGCGGCAGAATAAGTGGCAAAGGTAAGGAACTTCCCCAAGCGGCGGACTCTGGAAAGTCCTACCACTACAACATCAGGTTAATCTGGCTGGGCTGTTAATGAATACGTACAAACGCACTCTACACTTGAATTACGCGATTACTTACGGGATATTGACCGCTTTTATCATAAAGCTAATTACAGTGGATTACTCTGCAACAATGTTGCACTCCTTTAACTGCATTTTTAGTTAAAGAGTTACACAGTTGTTATAACTGCATAATAAATTATGTGCAAGCGTGTCTCTTACTATTAGGAGCACGTCTTGCTCGTCCAGTCACTCTGTATCATTAAAAATAAGTCCCAGAACTATTAGAACTTTGTAACTATTTACAGTCTGAGTCAGTCCTGAGTAATTTTAATTAGGTTACTTTTTATACGGCGTATAAAAAATGGGTGGGCTCTGTTGAATATAATCGGATATTCGCTTTTTTATAATTAGTTACGATTACAATTTGAGAGGAATGGAAATGGTTTTTGTTAAAAAATGTTAGGGTTGAGCTGTAGGCTACTAACGGGGTCCACAGGTGGCGGATAGTGGAACGGCCATCAGATATGATGGCTAGCTGCGAATATGTTGAATAAGCAGTCCCCAACCAAACAGCGGCAAGACTATCAGGATGTGGTGAGGAGTCCAGTGGAATGGGCTCTTCTATAAAAAGCCACAATGTCCATGGACGGTCTTGTGACGTGGCGAGTAAATGCCGCCACTAAATAAGCATTTCCTTGGTGGCGGGCAGCAGCGACACCAGTACTGTCTGGAGGCCGAAGAATCTATTTTCGGAAGGGTTCTAGACCAGATATCAGAAAGCGGAAAACCCCGGTTCCTGAGCTGCGGTGTAGAAGGAAAATGGGGAACCCACTACACTAACTATCCCTAAAACGGAGTCATGAAATGTACAAAAAAGATAGAAACGTTCTTGACAACGGGCTTCCACGATGTAAAATGCCGTGGCGGTCTGAGTCCGGCTGGGTCAGACACAAGGCTGATTCGGTCGTCATCATGCGAAACCCTTCTAGAATTGGAACCTGGAATGTGAGGACAATGTTGCCCTCTGGTAAAAAAGAAGAGATGAATATGGAAATTAAGAGACTGAATATAGATATACTGGGATTATGCGAAACAAGATGGGAAGGTAGTGGAGATTACTGGAGTGATGAATACAGAATAATATATACAGGGGAGACACAAGGGGCGAACGGTGCAGCAATAGTTTTAAACAAGAAATGGGGCCAACAAGTTGAGAATACAATACATTATACTGACAGGATAACAGCTATAAAGATCAAATCCCACCCAACCAATATTGTTATTATCCAAGTTTAGAGTTTAAGGTAGCCACTCTGATGATGAAGTTGAGGAAATGTATAATCACATAGATACAATATTAGATACAGTACGAGAAAAGGATAGTTTAGATAGAACTGCAAGAGCTACTACTGCAAGACCTTGGATTCTACATGAAACCACACACTTGTCAAAGTCCATA
>JADLOZ010000147.1:0-25000 GCA_017562165.1 Ectropis grisescens
TACGGTGCCATAGACAGACACACAAACAGACAGACAGACAGACAGACAGATAGACATCGACGTCAAACTTATAACACCCCTTTTTTTGGTCGGGTTTAAAAAAAGTTTTGTCGACGTCAAAGGTCCGGTTTATTTACCGTTCTCTCTTTTGGAAGGTATGTTATGTTCGTATAGCTCGAATAGATTTCTTAGTAATCACAGAAATTAAGCAAAGGATGTCATGGTCAGTTTTCAGATGGGTGACCGGAGCGGTATTTCTGCTGCGATTTACCTTGAATCGGATGACACGTTAATACGGTCCTGATGATTAGATAAATATAGTATCAACAATAGTAGGTACGGTTGTGTCTGTGGCCACTTAGGAACTATTACCACATTATACTGCCGACTATATACAATTCTCACTATATACTCGTAGTAAACTAGGATCTATCACAGCACAGCTCTAATAATTTAATTATTAGACCTATTAAATAGTAATAATACAAATTTTATTTGAGAAAAACAATATGGTAAGTACTTACAGTAATAATATTGTGCAAGGGACCCTGGATCTCACACGAGGTGAAGTCCTATGTCATGAAAATTCAGTGCCAATATATGTAATTCTAGACTTATAAAACAATCGCAATATTTTTATAAGTTTATTTTTGTAGAAAAAATGTTATAGATTTATAGGGCGATGTGAACTAAACGTGCAAATAATCTATAATCTACTAATATAATTTTCTTCTAAAAACAAAAAAAAACAACTTCGATTTAAATTTTAACTCAGACTCTTAATCGATTCACAATTGACGGAGCGATCGCGTAACATACACCCATTGAAAAAAAATCAACTGATTTGAGAACTTCCTCCTTTTTGAAGTCGGTTAAGTCGAGGGTGAATCGGTGTATGTTACGAACACACGTTCCATCGTAGCAGGCGAGATGGGAGTCAAATGTGAGCCAATCCAATATAACATTTGATAAAAATCAGCACAAAAAAAAAAAGACAGAAATGGATAAAAAAATCGCACCCGTTAACTCATCCAAATAGGTAATGGTCATAATGACTACTTCAAAGTGGATCATGGTCATTGCACAGCCAAGTTCACATTTTAGTCAACATTAAACATTTCTTCATCATGTTTCAACATTAAAACTTGCTCCGCGGATCTCGTCTGGTGACCATGACTCTGTCAGAGGTTCATGACTATGTTTTCAATCTATCAACAGCACACTAAATGTTCCCACAGCTGGGATTCGGGCCTTCTCTCGCAAGGAGAGAGTTAAGGCCATAACCCACCACGCTGGCCCAGTGCGGATTGGTGGATATGTTTTACTGTTCCTTAACTTAGCACTTAACGGTTAACCTAAACTTAGCAAAAAGTTTTTGAAGTGAAAACTTCTTTGGGCGCACATATAAAGATTTTTCGTGGGCTGTGAATTGAAATGAACCGTCACGCTCGGGTATGATAATAGCTTTTCGGGTAAACTCGGGACGCTAGAGCGAGCAACAAAATACAGTGAACAAGCGCGTCAGAGCGAGAAAGATAATACAGTTCCTGTGTACCTGTGTTTCTTATATTTATTTTATACCGACATTAACTTCTAGGTACTTACCACATTAATAACTTGTTACGAAATATTAAATTTGCATTTCACACCCATTGCAAAAAAGTTTTTGTTGTAATTTACTCGTATTACCTACTGTTTTATGACAGCACTTACACTACGTAAACACACAAAATGATACCTATTTTCATCACAGCACGTACACATACACTTTAAACACAACACATTTTTAGCCAAATACCTATAAAATAAATAAATAGCAAACACAAAAAAATTTGCTAGTCAAACCCTATTTCCGAACCGTGTATTTTATTTTTCTTTAATTCTTGGCCATGATACTAATCATTTCGCCACATGTTATTCTCGTGTTGCTGTGCTTACTAGGTACGAGTATGATGCATTCTGCGCATAATAGAGATAGCAGTGTTGTATATTTAATACACAGATTTCGATAAAATTGGTACAGGACAATTTGAGGAGTAGCACAGGGGAGTACCTATACCCATTCGAATAAAATAAAGAATTATCAAAATCGGTTCCGGTGTTCTTGCGAATTTATATAAAATAGTAATAAAACAGTTATAAATTATTATAAAATGTATTAATACAAGAAACGAATATACATTTTCAGTTATACATTTACTTCAAGAAATTGCAGGGCCTACCTAGAGCCTAGAGATAAATTATCTTTTGTCTCAGGGTGACGAGTGCAGTGTAGTGGAGTGTTAGGTAATGTTCCGATAGCTGCGTAACACTGTATATGGCGCAGGCGTGTTTCTTACCATCAGGTCCTGTTTCTGTATACTATAACAAGAACAATATTTAAAAAAATCATTTACCCCCGACTACCTCGGATTTGTAAGCAATCTGTAATAACAATACAGATATCCAGTAAAAGGCCTTATTCTGGGCACATACTAAAAATAAACTGAGAGTTAAAATCTTATTGCGTGTATTTATTACAATCAACGTGACGTCGTCTCAATTCTAACCGAAGAATGTGTTTCTAGAATTAGTCCTAGTATAAAACAAGCATGGAAAGTAATCCATATGCTCATTATTCATCAGTTCAAAATCGTGTCGAAAATAATACTTAGTTATTACATAATAAAGTATAAGAACATAATTTTCCACCCGAGTCTAAGGATAAAAACTCTAATGAGAAGAACAAGGAATTCAAAAAAACTTCGGGTTTGAAGGGCAATGTTTCCAGAAAAATTACAGGGCTTAGATATATAACATCTTAGATATCTGGGTGACGAGCGCAGTGCAGTGCTAAGTAATGACTGTGACTCTTCATGTTCACTGTGCTGTTATGTGGCAGGCATGTTGCTTACCATCAGGCACATGTCCTGCTCGTCTCGTCACTCAAAACACACTCATCACAAAAAAAAACAAGTTTTAAAAATACCAACCTCCGTGGAGTGATCAATCTTGTTTTTCTTTGGGTTTCGTTTGAGAGCTTTCGTCTTTTTTAGAGGAGTCGTCGTTTTCAGGGTCAGATGATGAATCTCTAGTAGGAGATCCGTCTTCACCTTCTGCGATCGTGACCTTGTAACTCTTTTTAGCTTCTTCTGTTTATCTGTCTGCACAGCAGTTTCTTTAAGGCTGTCTTTTAAGTTCGACTTCTGAATTTTGGACTTATCATATGATTTCTCCTCAGTGTTGGTACTTTTTACGGAATTTGGCGTATCCGAAGTTAAGTCCTGAAATGAATTATTTTCTGTCTTCTTGGAGGTACTTGGTGTGACATTTTCATCGTCACTGAGAGTTAATATCTCAATGTTTCGTCTCCTACCCCGTTCTGTCATCAGTGCACTATTTATTTTTTTAATTATTTCTCCAGCTTCTGATTTGCTTAAAAGATTGTCGTCACTGAAAACATGATTCCGTTGTTTGCCAATGATTTGTCTCCCAAATTGTCGGATAATCGTACCGGTGCTGCTACCGGTCTTGCTACTGCTAGAGCTTGAATTAATCGTTTGATCCAAAACGTCGAGAATATCGTACAACCAATGTACAATAAATCGATGCTCTTTATTCACCGCAGCTGTAGCATTTACTCTAGTCACTTTATGTCTTTCCTCAGCGAGGAGTGCTTCATTAGATACTGAGATAACTTTGTCGGATACGAATAAAATGTCACTTCCAACGTCTATGATTTGACCGAATTCTTGAACGTTAGTAATATTTTCATCTTTAAAATACGAGTAGGCTTTGCTCTCAGCAGAGGAATTGCTGCCTATATCGGTCCATTGGTTTGGCATCACTGTTTTTAGCTGTCGTTCGTTCCGCTCCTTAATAAATAATGTAGAATTCAGTACATAAACCACATTAAATAATTATGTAGGTACCTATGTGGGAGGTTTTTTTTGTTAAATGTATTAGCGACGTGTTATGTAAGGTAAAATGCATGTATCCGTATCATTCTCATCATATATACCTCATATATTTATAAATGATATATGTATAACGATAATGGCGCTATTGGGGCAAGTGTTATTACGTTGGGATCCAGACAGTATTTCAATTAAAAATCGAAAGACCCTTACCATCATACTCTCCAAGTCGCCAATTAGCTCCGCCCTGATCTTGACGAGTCTGAAGTCGACAGCCAGCAGGACCCTGGTGGCTGCGAGAATTGCAGACGCGATCCAGCACGAGGTGTGCATCCACGCCGAGGTGATGGTGAGCCGCGTAGCTTGATACACTCCCCCGGATCTGTCTCTCGTATGAGAGCGTGGCCACGTTCACTGTGTACGAACATCTGGGGATAAAGGTTTTTGAAGTGAAAACTTCTTTAGGCGTTAATGACTTTTTGGGTGAACAAAAATCACGGAACTCGTGTCAGCGTCACCTGACGCTTTCCGGAAACACTTTTTTCTTTTGTTACAGCGCCATCTGTGGTATAAACCACGTTATGTGAACCAACAAACTACGTACGTTAAGTGGGCTTTCAAATTGTAAATTTTTAAAGTTTTAATTTCCCGTCCATGTGACTGTCAATTTTTTTTGCCTTTTTTAAACAGACTTATGTAAGTTGGTCTAAATTGGTTTCTATTTTCACCGATCTTTATGCTAAAGCAGAAGGCGGTGGGTCCTATTACCCTAATCTTATCGATCTCAAAGAGTAGGTACTAACTACATCGTGTGCGATAACTAGCGCAAAAGTACCTACCTCTGACGGTAGGTACTCGGCGTACAGGCTGTTATATGCTATCAGGGATGTGGATCGCATCAATACTTACCTACTCCAAAAACTACTCTCTGTGTAATTTGCAATTATTAGGAGTTTAGATATTTCCGACAAGGAAGCTCCTTCACGTTGTTTTCCTACATTGTTAAAGCCAGCGAAAATGGCACACCTACATACCTATTTCTGTTCTTGACCACCTTTTTAGAGTAGTAGATGCTGATCGAAGACAAAATTCACGCCCTCAACTTAGAAAGCGAGTAGAAGGCCTTCTATAGTTTTTAATTCACTACTTGGTGTATTATTTAGATATTACATTATAATTGAGTTTTAGTTCCTAATAGAAAACATTATAACCACAGTGGGGCAGACGAATACGAGTAAGCAAATGTGTATCTAACTTTTTGTTGTTTTAAGTTGTAACGTTTTTTTCCTTACGAGGAGCTTCCAGTGATTTCTCCAAGCTTCGTGCAGAGATCCAGGAGGCCGTAGTGGGTGATGACTGAGGAGTAGATGCAGAGACAGCTCATGGCCACTGAGAAGACGAACACTGGGACTATAACTCGCCATGGCCGCTGCAGACTGGAATATTGTATTTCTTTAACTTTTATAGGTTTACACTTCACCGCCATCTCGCTTGATAAAAGGCGACGATGTCGGCGAAATCATCAAAATAATAATCATAGGTAAAAATCCACTCAACAAACGCGTTCCACAACCTAGACATTCAGTCACAAAAATAAGAGTCAAACCCCCTCCGGTCGTTTTTAGTTTTGGATCGTCAATCATGAAACAATGTCGTTTTTTCGAGCTATGAGCAAGATAGAAAAAAGGGCAAGGTGGTAACATGGAGATCAGTATCACACATTGTATTTGTAGTGGTAGGACTCGTTGCACAGTCCACCTAGTGAAGCATACCTTCGTCTTGCAGTTATTTTACTGCCAAGCACGTATTATTATGGGCAGGCTGTGTTGCTTATTATCAGGCACTTGTCCTTCTCGTCCCGTCACTCTATTTATTAGATACGAGTATAGTAATATAAAAAAATTAAAACAATAAGATTTATCTTGAGTTGTGCGAGCGAGATCACGATCATCGGATCTTATGTATTCCGCTTATTTCGTGATAGGCACTCGTACTCGTATCTACTGTAAGGTTACCTAACTCCACAATTTTGTGATATTTGCAAAACATGACATGACGCACATGTGGGTTAGCGCAAGTTAATTGCAGAAACCAGTTAAAATCAAGATTTGGAAATGGTGACCTTAAATTGTTTGATTGCCAAACATTCTGGTCTCACTTCTCTTCGCAAAACGAGTAACCCCCTCCAGCTATCGATCTATTTTGGACCAATGCTGTCCATGGTTACATAATGACTTAATCCGACATCAGATTTTCTTTTTAGAAGCAAACTACATTTTCTAATACCAGCAATCTATGTAGGTACTTAATGGGTAGAACGTACACACGATTCACAATAATGGAGTCGTAAGTTCGAATCCCGCTTACACTCCTGAGTATTTTTCAAAGAGCTTTCACGGTGAAGGAAAACATCCTGAGGGACCCGGCATGTTCCAAGTAACTTTCAAGGTCCTACGCCAACCCGCACTGGGTAGTGTAGCGGATTATGAGCTTGACTTTATCTTTGCGACAAGGCCCTAAGTTCTAGTGTGTCTAAGTTCTAGCGGCAGTGAGAATATTTACGGGTTCTATGCTATATAGGTACTTCTTTTTAATATTAGTGACGAAATCAGTAAAACAGAACCCTGATAGTAAACCGCTCAGTACAAGGCAGTATTTGGAACATAAACACTTTAAATCGTTGCATAATACTGCTCTTACCCAGTCATTTGGTTGATTTATCTCCCTGCCTTGTAATTCAAATTACAAAATATTTACTAACGATAATTTTGTTTTCACCATATCTCGTCATAAGGAGTGATCCTGTAGCACCGGTGCTCTATACTCCATGACTCCAGCAAAACGAAACCAGTAACGTGATTGAAACATTTCACTATGGATTCAATGACACGGATTTCGGTAAAAAGATGGCTTCATAAGAATAGTTAGAAATCTGTCTGTGGCAGTGTAGAATGGAAATAATTTAACTTTCCCCGAAAAAAAAAAAAAAACAAAACCGACTTCAATTTTCAATTAAATTCAGACACTAAGACTAAATTTAATATTTTTTTGTGAAATCTACGATGGCGTTGTCTTGATATAAAGGCATGGCAGGCAAGGCAATTCTAGCTTATTGTTAATATTTCAAAAACCGCCTTACCGATTTCGATATGGTTTATACGGAACCACCTTTATATTTGTTATCTAAACATTAAAAGAATCATCAAAATCAATTCAGAATAGGCGGAGTTATCGTGTAACATAGGTATAATTTTGTACCTACCTATCTAAAAAAAAACTATTGTACCTCGCCACAAAGGCGTGAGCGCGCCTCGACTTAGAAGTACTCGCCTCACTTACCCTGAAAGCGATCTGCTTCCCGAAGAGCACATGAGGAACATAGTGGTCCACACGAGTCCAAAGATCCCCGACACCAGAGGCACGTACGTCGGGAGGTAGCACGCACTTTTGTGCACGAACTGCGTGCTGAGAAAGTCCACAGGCAGAGCTGCAGAACACGAAGTATATCAACACAGGATATGCTTTTTACTGGATAGTTATTCACATTTATTTTATTAACCGCAGTAGTTAAATTGCTGGGCAAAGGTCTTCCAATTCCTCTACTTAATCCGGTAGAGAGCTTCCATCGTCCAATCTTTAAAAACAATCTGAGCTCATCTTTCCAGCGCGTTGGAGGACGACCGTGGGATCGACTAGGCGATGGAGTCTACTCTGTATTTCTGGCTCACCGATCGGCTACATCTTACATACCGATCTTACACATGTAAGCTAAATGCACCCGATTGGTATACTATGCAGATGCCTGCCCTATACTATGCAGATGATAGTCGCATTTAGCCGCCAACATTTGTATCACATTTTCACCACCTACTAAATATGTCGTGTACTATTGAGCAAAAGGCACAATTATCTCTATCGTATATTAATCTAGTTCAGAGAGAGAGAGAAGAGTATTGATCTACGATCATTTGAATACCGTCGATTCTTCGCACTGGTGGTAACCTGGTAGGTAACCGACCGACCCGACGCTTTTTTCATCATCAGACACCGCAGAAGACCAGAAAAAAGCGTCAGTAACGACGTATCAACGACCTACTGTTCTAACTGTTCATTCGCTGGGTTCATTTCAATAAAGTCCAACATAGTAGCATAACATAAGTGAGGATTACACCTCTTAGGTTCACCTGCTTTTAATGATAAAGCAAGATAATAAATGAAATTTGTGTTACAGTTTTTCACAGGCGCTGACGTCAATAAGAAAAATGTAATATTAGTACTGAAGCTAGATTAACAATAGTACTAGTAAGGGACCTTTAGGAACCAAAGGGAACAATAGTACTTTAAGGGTTGACCTCAACTGGCCTCTAATTTAAGCTAAGAACACACACAGCACAGTTAATTTGCTATTCAAACAAAATCAAAAGCGGTTCATCCGTTAGATGATATGATGCCACAGACACACATTTACACGTCATAACTTACGATACAATGTAGTTTTTGCGGCAGGGGTTTAATAAACATAGATCGGTATCGGTTTCTTCTAGGTAAGCACGCTCTATCGTAGACCACATCGTCGCTTGAAATCAGGCGAGATGGCGTTCAAGTGTAAAACTATAAGAGTTAGTTACTGTGTGTTCGTTCTTGACTTCTAGTGGATTAGTTATCCAAAACGAATTATTTTAAGATGTAGGTACAACATGTTACGGCTGGTCTAGTCGGGAGAACGGCAAGTGCCGATCCGTAGCTCCTGGTTACAATCTCGGGTGAACAACTGTCTTTTCGAATTCATGCGCGTAATGCTGCCAAATTAAAACGGTGAAGGTAAAGGTGAAAATACCGAGAGGAAACCAACATGTACCTTAAATCTTTCGAGGTCATGTGTTAACCACAAATCCGCAATGAGCCAGCGTGGTGGATTACGGCCTAGGCTCTCCTTGCGAGAGAAGGCCCCGGGCCCCGAGTCCCAGAAGTGGAAACATTATTTTATTCTGCCGCCAAGCAGTAGTGTCCAAACATTATTGTGTTCCGCTTTGATAACACAACTTATATCTCCGGGTGACGAGCACAGTGCAGTGCTAGGTAATGATTTTGACTCTATATACTGCACTAGCTGTGTGTCACTGTGCTGTTTTGGGTAGGCATGTTGCTTACCACCAGGCACTTGGCCTGTTCGTCTCGTCACTGTATTCTATAAAAAAACATTAAATTTAGTGGGCTGCTTATGCTGTACAATATAATATACGAACGATCAACTTGATCTTTCTGTTGCGGCAAAAACTCGTAGATAACGTTCTGGCGAAGCGAGTTGAGCGACAGAAGTTTCGGGAACAGCACGCATTTCTCATCGAACAGATACATCAGCATGTTGAAGCAGAATGTGCAGAACGATCCAAACACAAACGCCAAAAAAACAACAGTAAGTGAGCGCCTGAAACAAAGTAACAAAAAGTTTATCTGAAGTTTGCGCAGTCAAAATTTATAGGTAGCGTTAAGTTAGGTTTTTTGATAATATAGAGTGACGAGACGAGCAGGATATGTGTCTGATGGTAAGCAACAAGCCTGCCACATAACAGCACAGTGACACGCAGCTATTGGAACACGAAGAGTCCAAATCATTACCTAGTACTGCACTGCGCTCGTCACCCAGAGGTTTAAGATGTTTTATCTCTTTGCCCTGCAACTACAAATATTGCCCTTCAAACCGGAACACAGTTATGTTTGCACATTACTACTTGGCGGTAGAATAACTGGCAAAGGTGTGGTAGTACCCAGGCGGACTCTATCAAGAGTCCTTCCTACCACTACAACTGATTTTTGATTGATTAACCGAAGCATATTATCTATTCTATGCCGAAGCACAAACATGCGCTGATATTAAAACTTGACTTTTTATTATTACAGTATATATAGAGTGACGTCATGACGTGACGAGCAGGACACGTGCCTGATGGTAAATGACAAGCCTGCTCATAACAGCACAGCGTCACGCAGCTATTGCAACATGAATATCATTACCTAACATTGCACTACGGTCATCACCCAGAGACTTAGGATGATTTATCTCTATCCTATAAATTTTCTGAAAATAATGCCCCTCAAACCGTGATGATTACGCGAAATTGCAGAAGTTTTGTGGTCAACACGACCGACCGCGACAGGTAAAGAGAGCAGCGCACGGTAATCTTCGCGTCTTTTCGTGACCACGCGGTTATAACGCTGCCGAAAGGTCGAGGTCATTAAACATCTATACTAATATTATAAAGCTGAAGAGTTTGTTTGTTTGAACGCTAGGATCTCGGGAAGTGCTGGTCTGAATTGACAGATTCTATTTCTATTGGATAGTCCATTTATCGAGGAAGGCTATAGGCTATAGAAAATAACGCTACTATAAACAGAAGCGGAGCATGAATCAAGAATGTAACAAAATCGGGAAAAAATATTCCTTTTAGAGAGTTTTCGTACGTTTCGTGCTTTGACATGACACATGACAGCATGTGTCTAAGATTGCGTCATTGAATATCACAGATTACATACCTCTTGAATATAAAACCTTTTTGCTAATCTCTGAGTTGGTACGACCAATTTCCGAGAGATGGCGTCGCAGGTAGCTGAAGAGGTGTTTTGTTTGAAAGCGAAATTCTCAGGAATGACTGAACCGATTTCTAAAATTTTTCACCGTTGGATATGTGCGGGATCTCTATGAGTGCTATATATGTTCCACGGGCGAAGCCGGGGCGGACATCTAGTACAATATAAACATTACGTGTTCAAATCGCGAAAGCTGAAAAACAATATCTTACCTTCAAACAGTGATAAAGATTTTTATATTTGTATTTGTTTTACCGTGCACTGCTCTCTTAACCTGTCGCGGCCTTGACGTGGTCGACACTGTTAGATGGTGAACGCGGCTGCTGAGGAAGACGAGTGCGCAGTATTGTGGTGGATCGCTCTCCCTTTCCTCGGTAGCTGAAATGAGGTAGGCGGCGAGACCAACGGTGTCCAGTCGCGGGAGTGCCTGGCACGCACTTAGTGGTTGGACTCCGAGGTGATCACGGCGTATCATGGGAATCATGGGATCAGGGACTGCGAAACGGAGAATGCTCTAGAGAAAGGCCTGGAGTTGAGGTAGGTTCGTAGAAAAATGATTGCGAGATCTTCCCTGCGTTCTGGCTATGCAAAAGTGGAACTCAGTGGAGATTTAAGTCAGCAATAAGCAGGGACACTGTGGTACTTAACTGTGTCATAACCTGACCGTCCACTTACGCTTGATGTTTCTAGAAACATTGTACATACAGTGTACGATTTGAGTATCGTAGTTCTTATCTTATTTTATCTTAGTAACGTCGATCCATGGACGTATAAATACGTCCATGCGTCGATCTTATTAATTTTGTATTTTATTACTAATATAATAAAAATATATGCTCCAGTTGTTTTTTTTCTGTGTATTTTACACAGAATTTTGAATAGTCTACTACTAAATAAATTATACTATCGTAGATTGATTGATTACCCTTCCAAGCGCTGTTGACTTCACTTTCACTGCGTTCTATAAGCCTTAGTTC
Organism: Ectropis grisescens; assembly: GCA_017562165.1. NCBI lineage: Eukaryota > Metazoa > Arthropoda > Insecta > Lepidoptera > Geometridae > Ectropis > Ectropis grisescens. The sequence continues at coordinate 11,462 of JADLOZ010000147.1, forward strand.
TTCATGGAGCGTTATTCTCTCCATTTTATCTTAGAGCGTAATAATAAGTTTAACCAAGAATCCTACTCTTTTATTAGGCACTAGGTTTTCCTATATGATTAGAGCCTGGAACAACTATTTTTCCTATAAGTGCCTTATTAAGTGTTGGGATTATTTATATCTGAATTTACAACTCAAACAATGTTTTTTGGCAAAGAAGTTGGAAAATTAATTTCTTTTTCACTGACAGAAACATAACATTCATTGACAATTTAAATTTAAATGTCACCTGTTCAGGCACCACAGACTAAGTACTCGTAGAGAGACGGGCATTCTCATTTGTAGGGAGAGTCAGAGCTACCGCCTCCTTAAGTTATCTGGCCAACATCTTGAACTACGCATTTACAAACAAGACCTAACCAGTATCAGGCGGTAATACAAAAGTAACGCCACGCGGAAATGAACACGAGCGATGGCAAGGACTTTTAACGTAAGTTTATGCTCGATGATCTATGAAAATTCCTGACAACCAAAGAGAATGAGGTTGAACAACATGATGAGGGTTAGTGTTATCTCTTTCACTCTCGTGGTCTCCATATCAGGTATCTCAGACCAACCTAGGTACAAGGTACAAGGTAATTTAGTATAGGTGTTCTGTGTGACCCTGTTTAGGACATTAACATACAAAAAGAATTTTGTAATCCGAAAAAAATTTTTTTTTCTGTAAATTTTTTGTAAGTAGCTTTTTTATTAGGTTCATGTTTAGGTGATTCAAGCCAGATAGATCTATTAAATTAGATTGAATTAGTGCTTAATAATTAGCCGACATTTCGTTACAACTGGACATAGGACTATCCTATGATTCCTATGACACAGCACTCACTTATTTACTGGATGACTACTTAACATTTTTTTACTTAGGCAAGTCGTTTGTTAAGCCGTGGTGGCTCAGTGCCTAGAACGTGCGATTCATAATCGTGAGGTCGGAGGTTCGAATCCGGCCTGCACCTATGAGTATTTTTTCAAATGCAGATGTAAAAGTTTGTCATCTTCACTGGCTTTAGCGGTGAAGGAAAAGATCGTGAGGAAACCGGCATGTATTATGTAAATCGATATATATTTATGAAACTGTTCCGTATTTCTTATTACACAATTTTTTACAAATACACATAATTGATTGTTTATTTCGCGAATTTTGTGTTAGTCCGATACCAAATGCTGTTTAAATTTTGAGACCTAGCGCTTTCCTTTAGGTTCATTGTACAGTGTACACTTTATGAATTTCTGTATATCGAAACCTACACACAGACATGACAACTTTTTTTGTTCTACATAGACTTACACCGCCAACGTAAAGAAGAATATTGATTGTTTTCGGTCATTGCTCTACTAATACCTACGAACAAAGATACTACAGAACAAGAATGTCAAGCAAACAGCAGAAAGTGAAAATCCAGAAAAATCTCTGAAATGAGGTAATGTAATTTAAGTATGCATAACTAGCAGCGCCCCGAGGTTTTACCAGTGTTGTTCCTGGCCCCGTTATTTTCCCGATAAAAAGTAGGCTACGTGTTCTTCCAGACTATAATCTAACTATTCTCCTAATTTTACCTGATCCGTTAACATGTTATGACGTGATTGAGCAACAAACATCCAAAGATCCAAACTATTATTAAATAGTAGGATATACCCGATTACACAGACCCCCGACTAGGGTGAATAGGGAGGCGTTGTGCTCGCTTTTACTGACGTTTTTTTTCTAAGGGATCAACCTTTATGAACAGGAATTATCTTTGCATAAGCAGAAGCATTCCATCTGGTTCTCCTACTACGGAAATCGGAGGCTTCTATAAAGATAGAACCAGGGCTATAATCCACTATGCTGGCCTAATGCGGGTTGGTAGATAATGGTCATCTTTTTTTCGAATGCAGCGGTTTCCTCGCGATGTTTTCCTTCACTCGTAAGGTGTGAACGTGTTCAGTTGCAAAAACTGCTCTGAAGATGTGGGCGGGATTCGAACCTATGACCTCACAATGGTAAAAGCGAAAGAGATAGAGCGTCCACGCTCTCACGACTAGGCCACCACGGCTTTTATGAGATTAGATGATTTTTTAAATACGATAACATGTGCACAACCTTAGATTTTTTCACGGTTGGCTCCGTAGTAAAAGCTGAGTTCAATGTACTTTAATCAGTGTTTTAACAATAGTTAATTTATGACGTATTTTCGTTGATAGTTTACATGGTAATGTACATCATACCATCATACACATTTTTTTATTTTCGTCATTCTTTCATTTTAGAAGTTACGGGGGACACTTTTACCACTTTTGAAGAGTCTCTCGCGCAAACTATTCAGTTTAGAAAAAAAAATGTTTGAAACCTCAATATCATTTTTAAAGACCTATCCATAGATAGATAGCAGACACGTATGGAATTGATAAAAAAAAATGTGTTTCAGTTTTGAGACACCCTTAATTTTTTTTTGTTTCAAAATCTTAATGTGGTTTTTATAGTTTCGGAGAAAAGTGGCTGTGACATACGGACGGACAGACATACAGACACGACGAATCTATAAGGGCCCCGTATTTTGCCATTCCATTCATCAAAAATATTGAGAATCTCATCTTTTTTGAATTTCATCCTATTCATTTCTAATGACTCTTGTATCGACTAATCAAAAATTGTTATGTTCAAACTTTTTTCATTGAAATTTAGCAGCGTTGATTGACATCTCTCTAATACCACGAAAATCTAGTTTTTTTAAACCTCATTCTACGATTATTTGTCCGTAGACTAATCTATACTAATATTATAAAGAGGAAAGATTTGTTTGTTTGTTTATTTGTAATGAATAGGCTCCGAAACTACTGGACCGATTTCAAAAATTCTTTTCACCTTTGAAAGCTACATTATCCCCGAGTAACATAGGCTATATTATATTTAAAAAATTAGGAATCCTTACTAAAACTCCAATAATGTAACATAAGGTGTAAAAAAAAGACCTGAAAAATTCCTTACGTCGCGTGCGCTGCGAAAACTATTGATGATAGAACAAAATCATTTACTACGACTTTGCACAACTCATTATTATCTACAAAAAGTGTCGCGAGTCAATGTAATAAAATAAAGTGCCGCGCGGCTCACTCGCGCGATCGGCTCCCTACGCAGCGGTCGTGTGCGTGATCGTATGAGTTTAGCTTGAAAATTTTTTGAATTCGCTTTAAATTCGTTTCGTAGGTAAATAAGTATATGATAATAAATATTATATTTTAATGTAACTTTTCAAACTGCTTATAGTAGTATTTTATGGGTATTCATTCCTGTTCAAAATTTAAGCAAAAATTTAGTAAAAGGTAGTTTTCTACGCCCATATTTTTAATTTTCTTTCAATAAGTACCTACTACTTACCTGATAATAAATATTATATTTTAATTATTCAAACATCTTAGTACTTCATATAGTTCAATAAGCAAAAATTTAGTAAAAGCCTGTTTAATTATTTATTTCCTTCTATTTTCATTTTAAATGCCCTAAAATACCAAAAGATCAAGATATCAACTTTCTAAACATAGTTCCCAGGCGAGGGCAATAAAAATACGGCGTAATGAGGAATCTTCATCAGAAACTGAAAATCGCCTTGCAAGTCGGAGAGAATACGCGTCGCAATCGCGTGCTAGAGAGTCAAGTATCGAGCGTTCGCAGCGGCTTGCTGAACAAAATTTTATCACTGGCCCAGCAGCTGGTCAAGTAGCTCATATACCGAGGATACCGATTATTCCAACTGATCTGCCAATCCCTTTTAAACGACTTCAGTTTCCGGTGAAATCATCTTTCGCGTTAACTATTAACAAGTCCCAGGGCCAAACCTTCGAATTATTAGGATCGACCTACGAAAAGAATGTTTCACTCATGGCCAACTGTATGTTGGCCCACGTGTCGGAGCTCCTGAAAATCAATTTATTTTGCTGCCACAAAATAAAACTACTTCAAATATCGTTTACAGGGAAGCTCTGACTCACTAAAACTAATGGCTTTTTTTTTGTAAATAATTTTTTTGTTTTTGTAAATTTTGTAAATTATATTATATTTGTATAAAATTTTAAAATAAAAAATACAAAAAACATTAATAAAAAAAATCATAAAAAAATTCAAACTCCCTTTATAATTTTACTTTTTTTTAAACCCGATACAAAAAAAGGGTGTGTGTGTGTGTATGTACCCGTGGAAGCCAGGGGGCGGGCCGCTAGTACTAGATATTTAAGCTACTAATAGGAATCAGCGGCATATAAAGTTACGAAGAGTATAGGATTTCAGAGCCCAACTTAACTGCTCAACCGAGATAAGAGTTACACGAGCGACAAAGCGAGCCGGACAGTCGCGCTCGCCACTCGTTATCGAGCAGTATTTAAAATATTTACTGTTATAATTAGATATTAATTAAGTGTTATTTAATGTACGTATATACAATTCGTTACAATTATTTCACATTACTCGTGATTATTTTAGACTTTTTAGTGATTACTTTCATAATTTTTCTCAAAATCGATCAAAGTGTTATAATAACATTATGTAGTTTGTGTGTTTGTGTCGGTATAATTATCGCAAGGAAAAGATAAAAATAATTTGTTTACATAACAGTACCAGTATACTAACAGTCTATATTAACACGATACTAGGAAGAATATTACAAAAACTTTTTCAAGGATTTGATTAAATCCACGGTTTTTTATTTTCTTTGAGACAATTCTATCTGATATTGTGGCTCCTAAAGGCTCCGTCTGATTCCTAAAGGATCCTATCTGATTCTGATAAGTTCTTGTACTCGTATTTTGTTCGGAAGCTGATGTGAACGAGCTGACTTTTTGCTAGACCTTTTAGGTACTAGACTTACTAGAGTACGCGTGTACGCGTAGGTATCTTAGAATCGGTGAAAATATAGTTGAATTTTGTTTGTTGTTAGCAATTAACGTACCTAAGTACCAAGTATTTGCAAAATTGCGTTTAATCGGAAATAAAATAAACAAAATTTAATTAAAGCGACGCGTGAATAAACCACCTGCGTTTATTTGGCCCAACGTAACATAAGCATTGCCATTCAGCGTGGTAATGACACCAACATGCTTCTGACTAGTAATTGAATTGATAACCTTTATTATCTTTAGGCACGTGTATGTATGTACATACGTGACACATGTAAATACTAGTCAACTACTACTAAACACTTACTGTATTTAGTGAGTATGTAAGTAGTAGTCTAGTTTGTTGTAACTTTCTGCCCAGTAAAAGAATGTTAACAATTTAATTTCTCCGAAAAACAAAACAAACACCATCATCCATTTAAAATTAACGTCAAATACTCGACCGAATTTTTATAAGAAGCTATAGACTACAACAGGCCCGTGAACAAAATTTATTTATGGGTCACATTATGTAAATTTACAAATTTTATAGCTTCTATACCTCTTATAATCCATTGTTCCGCAATACAATACCGTTCAAAAATCATGCGACAAGATGAAAAGATTCCCCTCTTAACTTGCACTCAGTTGGAGCGCTTAAAAATGCTGGCATAGTGTTGAGACTTTTTATTTCAAACCTTTTTATCATCCTACATAGGTCTCCTGGTGGTTCATATGACTTATAAATTTTGTTCACGGACTTGTAGTCTACTATGACTACAAACTATTTTAATTAATACTGTCGTCCAGATAAATGAAAGCATATTTCAATTTTTTGTTGATATTCCAAAAACCGTCACACCGATTTCGATAAAATTTATATGGGACTATCACTGAAGTATTTCTATTTAAAAAAGAATTCGATAACATTTATATGGGACTATCACTGAAGTATTTCTATTTAAAAAAGAATTCGATAAAATTTATATGGGACTATCACTGAAGTATTTCTATTTAAAAAAGAATTCGATAACATTTATATGGGACTATCACTGAAGTATTTCTATTTAAAAAGAATTCGATAAAATTTATATGGGACTATACTGGTATTTCTATTTAAAAAGAATTCGATAACATTTATATGGGACTATCACTGAAGTATTTCTATTTAAAAAAGAATTCGATAACATTTATATGGGACTATCACTGAAGTATTTCTATTTAAAAAAGAATTCGATAACATTTATATGGGACTATCACTGAAGTATTTCTATTTAAAAAAGAATTCGATAAAATTTATATGGGACTATCACTGAAGTATTTCTATTTAAAAAAGAATTCGATAACATTTATATGGGACTATCACTGAAGTATTTCTATTTAAAAAAGAATTCGATAAAATTTATATGGGACTATCACTGAAGTATTTCTATTTAAAAAAGAATACGATAACATTTATATGGGACTATCACTGAAGTATTTCTATTTAAAAAGAATTCGATAAAATTTATATGGGACTATCACTGAATTATTTCTATTTAAAAAGAATTCGATAACATTTATATGGGGCTATCACTGAAGTATTTCTATTTAAAAAGAATTCGATTTATATGGGACTATCACTGAAGTATTTCTATTTAAAAAAGAATTCGATAAAATTTATATGGGACTATCACTGAAGTATTTCTATTTAAAAAAGAATTCGATAAAATTTATGTGGGACCATCATTGAAGTAATTCTATTCAAAAAGAATTCGATAACATTTATATGGGACTATCACTGAAGTATTTCTATTAAAAAAGAATCATCAAAATTGATTGGTTCACAATTATTGTAACATACAAAAAACATACAATCGAATCGAGAAGTCAGTTTTGCAGTCGGTTAAAAATAAAAGTTCCTTTGTAAAGGTACGTACTCTACGTACCTATATAAATAGATAAGAGTATAATATCTTCGCAACTCAATTTAAAACAACAAAATATTAGAAAAAACTAAGATACAAACAACATTTGAGAATGAATTAGCAAATCATTAAACATTTTGGAAAAAACTACGATGAATAAATTAACATTTGATTCAAAATTCAGACTTCCGCGTATAAAAAATATTTTACTAATCGTTGAAAACGTAGCTGATAAAACAGAGTCCTAACTATAGAATTTTGGCAGAAGATAAGAGATTGGTAGTAGAATTCTGTGTAGAGTTCAGCGTGAAGAAGTTTACAAACAGCACTCATCTGCAAACATTAATATTATGTAAAACGTATGAAAGGCTTTTGCAGATAAATGTTTGAACAAAGAGATCATTCAATGTAACCATGTGACTACTGCAGTGCTCTAGTTAACGCAACTGTAGAGGTAGTGATAGGACTCCAGAATCTACCTGGAGAAGTACCACATATTTTCTAGTTATTCAACCGTCAAATTCAAGACATCGCTGTGTCCGTGTGTCCTGTGTGTCCGTTTGAAGGGAAAAAGTATTTTCAAAGTTTCCAGATAAATTACTGGGTACTCAGATAAATCATCCTAAGCTGGGCGTCGAGCGCAGCGCAGAGTGCAGTGCTAGATATTGATTGTCATTTTTCGAGCAACACTATTTAACCAAAAACGAGCAAAGCTTATAATGGTAACCAGTTATTAATTGGTGGACAACGATAAAAAAATGTGAAAGAACTTACAAATTAGTCAATGGAACTAACAAAAAAATAGTCTAACTGAAGGGATGGGAAAGAGAACATTATTCGGTATACATTCGAGCACAGTGCACACAGCTATTTGAACATGAAGAGTCGAAATCACTACTCAGCACTGCACTGCGGTGGTCACCTAGCACCAAGGGACATAAGACGATCTATTCATATCTCTTAGCCAGCAATTTATCTAAAAACATTGTCTTTCAAACATTCAAACCGGAACACAGTAGTAGTACATTATTCATTGGCGGTAGAATAACTATCCAATAAATAAATAAATTGGTGGACAATTCACACACAACACCATCTCACCCCTAACTGAACCAAAGGTGTGGTACTTCCCCAAGCGGACTCTAAACAGTCCTACCATTGTAAAGGAGTAACTTGGTAGTAGTAGGATAGTAAAAAAATATATCAATACATCGCACGAAGCATGAGGCATTTGAGGAAATACCCTGAATGACCTAGACTATACATCATAATGCCACATTTCAATTATTTAAAATCCGATCACGCATTCATAACCGGAATTTTAACATTATTTAAAATTTCCTAAAGGAGGCTCGCGTATTGAAAAATTTGCATTATTATTTATTGTGCAGTAGTCGACTTATGCGGTCGATTCTTATCTATATTTCTATCTGGAATAATTATGTTTTAATTTTTATTATACATAGAACAGAACTGTCGTGATAAGTGAACTCCACAATTTAATGCTTGTATTAGAAAATCACTATCGCAATTTCGATTAATTTTTATTAACAATGTCTAAAATGTTGTATACCATTTTTTCCCTTATTTATTACTAGAACAGAACTGTTTCCGTATTCCTAAAATTTTCCCTTTAATTTGGCATAAAATATGTACCTATCAGTAGTATAAATCATGAAAAATAGCATAAACTCATAAAGTAAAGTAATAAACTCATATAAACTCATAAAGTATCATGGGTTTATAGGCAATAGAAATTTGTTTTTCCAGAAGCACATCTAATTTCAAAAGGCCAAATAAGAAAAGTGATTAATATATTCAAGACTTTAAGACACGTAGCAGATCACAAAAATAGTTCGGGGACGGTGGTGGATTCACATTATAATGATTATTGTGTAACAAAAAAATTTGCGGTTGAGTTTGAATTAATTATTATCGATATTCTTATTGAAATTGGTGTTACGTAGAATTTCGTTTTCGCTCTGGCTTCTATATTATCTATTCTATGTTCTGGCATCTGCAGGAGGATCTGTGAGAGATAATTTGAAATGATGTACCTACTAGGTGCATGTTGAAATAAATTTATCTTATCTGGTCGGTTAGCGTGGACGTTATTTAGTTACGTAGTTACTTCATGTGTGTGGTCCTTGATAGTTCAATAATCTTAAATAAGACAACTAAACTGTGTTAGTAAGTAGCATTTTGTTTCAAATTGACGGTGAACTTATACTATCTTTGTATTTTTCTGGCTATAAATATATAAATCCTGATTTAGTAAGCAAACGTTGCACCAAAACTACCTATAGATGGTATTATAAATCTGAAATGGGGTTACTAAATAAAAACAATTTCAGCAAGATTATTTCATAGCTTCTTAAAATACTTTTTGAAACTTCAATTTTAAAACTAATTCGGACTCCATTAGACATTACACTCCAACTACCTAAACTTAAGTTAATTGGATCCAGGTAAAATGAGTACAAATAAGGATTCCACGGTTACCTACGTCTCAAAAAATATTTCGCTAAATATTGTTATGCAAATATAAGGAATATTTTAACTGTGTGGAATTAACTAACACAAGCAATCTACATAGGCGCGTGATCCCTATGGTTAACTATTTCCATCATCAAGCTAACAGCAGAAGAAATGGCCTGGCCTCAAATAAATACTCCCAATTCGGCTTAAATATTTTGTTTTTCCTTGGTAACCTTGTATGACGCAGATGCCAAATTTAAAAATGTATGCAGTGCATATAACATAACTTACATACCAAATGTCATTTGAAACGCGACCGAAAAGAGTCAATTTAAAAACATCGACATCGTTGACCCTTCACTAGTGATTTGAAAACACATGCTCCGGCCCATGATTAGCATAGGTCACGTGATCGCAACAATACCGGTATTGAATGTCGCGTCCACTTTACAGAGCTCCACACATATTATGGGCAGAAGGACGCTCCTATGGCTATACGCGGCCCTCATGGCGGGCAGTTTGGCCGAGTGTAAGCTAGACCTCGCGTCGGCAAAAAAACGAGTGGAATGGACGGTGCAGAACAAAAATGGCTGTAAGTACATATTAAACTTGTTTACAATAAACCATAGACAAATTCACGATGCGTTGTTTTTAACGTCGTCTTTGTTGTTAATAGTTTTATTAAACGTTATGTATCTTATCTCTTTAAACCGAATGAACTTAAACATTAACATATTTTTAAATTTACTGGTGATTATCAAACATGATTAATTCAAATTGTCATGGGCATACTTTTCGACTATTCCCACGTTTAAATTTTTCTTATAATATTGTACCATCAACCTGAATATTACAATATTGTATTTGATTTCACGATCCGTTGTATGTAAACGTTAACGTCTTTGTTGTTAACATAATTCCATTAAATGTATCTTATCTCAAGTATTTAAACTGAATGCGCATAAACATTAACATAATTATTATGTGTGAATATCTCTGAATAATTTTTTTAGCGATTTCTGTATATTGACGACCGCGGAATGCAACTAGCAGCATTTCGGGGTTTTATCCCCTTAGTTCCCGTTCTCATAAGTATCCTGTGATGTAAAGCAAAGCATAACTGCTATTCCAGTACTTAGGTAGGTACATGTAACCTCTTTGGTACTCATAATCTGTGTTCCAAATTTCAATCCGACCGATCCGAATTCGATTTTCAGTTCCTACGTGATAAAGCAACAAACATTAAGTTTATATTAACAGTATTAATGATTTTGTAGAGATACAGTTTGATGAAGGTAGGTACCTGATGTACATCATTTGCATACTAAGCTCGGACACCCACATCACTTTTGGTTATATTATTATACACAAGTAAGTTGTCTTGAAAGACAGCAGCACTATCGGAATCAACAAGTTTATCGTTTTTTACGCGACTCGGAGAGTCAGCAGCAGAGATATTGGATCTAATACCACCTTCTTATTTTTAATCGAAAATGGGGTTCCTCTTCTCAAAAAAAACTTGATGTTAATGCTTGGTCTACTATGGTGCGAGCTTATCTTGAGGGGAGCCAATTCACTGGGAACTAGAAGACACCTATATTTTCAAATATCGCATTTCCCAGTTTTGATGTTATATATAAGAAAATAAAATCAAATCTATTTCGTTCGAGTCTGCCATTAATTGAATCGAATCGAAGTCGCTCGATCTACCATTAAACTGCATAGTTTAATGGTAGATCGAGCGACTTTTTCAAGCTACGATCAGTCTGGAGGACAAAATATGATAATTGATCTTATTATTCCGTTACACAAACTTCTAAAACTACCTGATAAAAAACCGATAAACTTGCAACTTCATAGCGATGTTCAAGACTTTAAAATCTTTCCCAATTAATTCATTCAAATAAATAAAAATAAAAACTTTATTTATCGCAAGAAACAATATGGCAAGTACAATGGTAATATTGTATAAGGAACCCTGGATCTCACACTAGGTGAAATCCTGTGTCGATTTTCTTTATTATTCTTTATATTATCTGCTTTGTCGACTACGAAACCAGGCCAGGGGTCAGGGTCGCGAGGTCACTTTTCGCACTCCTTCAACGATCCTGGTACTTGCCACCCCCCTTGCGGACCCGCCTCGCGAGGGGCGTTTGCTCCCCCGCATTTAGCTGTAGTGACGCGTCGGAAATCAACGGCGCGTCACCTCCTCGAAGGCTTATCCTTAGGTGGGGTGCCGGACGGCCCTAAACTTCCGACGCCCCAGGCCCAGTGGAGTCGGGACGCGAGTCCGGAGTTGCAAACTCCAGGCTCACCCCCGTGTCCGCTTCCGCCTCAGCAGAAGAGCGAGAGGCTCCAATCCTCGCACCTCTAACTCACACGACCTCTCACTGTCAAGCATCACCGCGAAGATGGTCGACAGCGAGAGATCCACCCTCACCACCGCGGCTAGGGATAGCCGCGGTTCCGCCTCTATGGCCGCACAGCGGCCCTTGTCCTTCCACTGAGCACTCTGCTAATAATCAGAATGCTGGTGGAGGACCCTCATCTGGAAGACTTAGGATTTTTACTTGAACGATATGTCAGTCGAGTAACCTTCCCAAGTCTTCCATTTCCTCTCCCCATCCTCTACACGCACTGCTCAGGGGGATGAGGAGCGCGTGTAGAAGTTCCCAATCCCGGCTGGGATTTGCCATCACACAACAAGATGCCACCGAGGCAAGTTGTTGTGTGATGCCCAGGGTACACCACGTGGAGGTTCCCGAGCCACGCACCCCCAGGTAGTAAGTTACCGGAACCTCAGACAAACGAAAAGACCAGACAAATTTCGAGAAATATGACCTCTTTGCAATTGTCTCCTTTTTAAGATTTTGTGAATATTTTCTAACATGAAACATTAGAATTTAAGACCATTGACAGTCATACTTATTTGTATTCTGAAAATACCTCATTGCGTCACATATTGTTAGAGAAATTTATTAAGTAGGTCAATTTCACTGTCAATTATATCATTAATATTATAAATATCAATGGATGTTTTTTGATTAATCACGTCGGAATTTCTAAACGGATGTTTGACTTGAAAATCGGAATGTTGTTAGTTTATGGTCCAGAATAGCAGATAGGCAACTTTTTATTATGGGAAAATAACGGGGATGAAAACTATTTGGGTAAAACCGTGAGACGCTGCTAAATAGACATATTTCCACCCATTACTTGTTTTTTTTTTTTTTTTTTTTTTTTTAAATATAATAGGTTCGCACTTGACCACCATCTCGCCTGATGTTAAGCGACGATGCGGTCTACGATGGAGCGTGCTTACCTAGAAAAAAACCGATTCACTCTCGATTTGAAGACACCAAGATTGTAACCATCAGGGAAAACCCACTCAGGCAACGCATTCCACAACCTAGACGTTCTTATAATAATAATAATAAATCTTTATTTCAGACACATGATCCATATACAAAAATGCAAAATATCACTATTTACTTACATGTTATCGAAGTATGTTAGAATAAAATTAATAATTATGTATATTACAATAAACTATTACTAATACACAAAAAATAAAATAAAATAAAATACAGTCTTTCAAGTGGCAATAGCTATCCATCGTCGGTCGTTCCACTCAACAGTAACCTATCCGCCAAGCCTTTGACAATAGTGTTATTACACGTGATCACCCTGGACATGAAAGACGAGATCCGCTTCCTCTGAATCGCATTGAATGTGTCAACTCGTGCCTCAAAAAACATCCCCGACGCACTACAGTAACGTTTTAGACCCATCAGGTGCCTAAAGATGTTATTATAGGCTACTCTGATCGCATCATGCGATTTCAATGAGTATTCCGTCCACAGCTGACACGTGTAAAATGTCTGACAGAATGATTTGAACAAAAGCATTTTTCACGTCAGGCGCGGCCCTATAAAACTTACGCGCTATCATATTGCCCACCACACACAGGCTCTCCTCTGTCGCTCGATGTCCTCGTCGTCTCGGAGGGTCGATGTTACTATGTGACCAAGATACTTGAACCGGTCAACCACCTTCACCGGTTCGCCATTGAGACAGACCTCCGGTATGTGTTGAGGTCCCTTCCGCCTTGAAGACGACCATTTCCGTCTTTTACTATTATAGACCAAGTCGTGCCCACTATCACAAACGTGGAGTCAAATCTCTTCGTTCGCGTCTTTGGAACATCGACCATGAAACGATGCCGCCCTTTTGTGGAACGAGAAGTCCGATAGAAGTTTAAGTAACGTCTCAT
>JADLOZ010000224.1:0-25000 GCA_017562165.1 Ectropis grisescens
AATTACTCTGATAGATGACGCTATAATTTAATTTTAATGTGTTTTGATAAAAATAAAACGTTTTTTTTTTTCACCAAATTCTAATGCAATAGAAATATAATTTGTTTAGTGGACCGTAAAATAGGGTTCCGTAGGGAGATTGAATATTAAACAGCACCCGTTTTGAGATGACAGGGACTAAGTTTTTTGAAGCCGACATTTTTTGAAGCTTACTTTCTTAAGACATTTCAAATTTAACTTTGTAATTTTTTTTAACCCAACTCACAAACGTCAGAGTTGTAGATTTTATAATGTATATGGTTATAGGTAATCGGCCTGCATCTATTTAAGGGCATGGTAAATACATTAAATATGTCCACTTTTGTGCTGCAGTTTTCAATCTATACTAATATTATAAAGCTGAAGAGTTTGTTTGTTTGTTTGTTTGTTTGTTTGCTTGCTAGGATCGAAGTTTTAATATTCTTTCGAGTCCAAAGTGAATAATGTATAGAAATTTGAAATGCCGACATGAAACAAGAAAACAAAATCGGGAAAAAATATGAGAGTATTGTTTGAGACACATGACAGCATGTGTCAAAGATTGCGTCATTGAATTTCAGTAATCTGTGCCTTGAATATAAACCTTTGCTATTTTTTTTTCTAAATGTGAGTTGGTACGACCAATTTCCGACAGGTGGCGTAGCAGGTTGCTGAAGAGGTTTTTAGTTTGAAATCGATATTCTCAGGAATGAGTGAACCGATTTCAGTCATTCTTTCACCGTTGGATATGTACGGGATCCCGATAGTGCTATATAATATACCACGGGCGAAGCCGGGGCGGGCATCTAGTACTCGATAAAAGTGAATAATGTTAGAAATTTGAAATGCCGCCTACAAAAACTAAAATATAGTATTGAGATATGTGGGCAAACAAATAAATCATCTTATATTTCTGGAGGCAGTGAATTAAATTCTAGCTTCACGCTCGAGTATGATAAGAAATGTTCGGCTAAATTGCGACCATGCCCATTGGCCATCTAGAAATGCGTCATCATTTCCTATTGGTCGCAATTCTGACGTGTTTCTAGATGGGCACGCTCATAGCCAAGCCCTCTGGTTTGACCCGCGTATTTTCCAAAGTAAGCTATCAAATTATGAGTTTTCAGTTCTACCGGCTGTTCCTATGACTGCCATTTTTTTTAATAATGAATTTAAAGTAACTTTTCTCCTGACCATTAAAGTAAGACATTTTGTCTGTGAAGTCTGACTCTATCCATTGAGAGACCACCATAAATGTTACGCCTCTGATTACGTTCCTAAATGTAAAAAATGATACGACATTATTGATGGATTGCACTATCAATAAAGCGTATAAAATTTGCATTTATACTTCAGATATGCTTTAATTTATGGATCATTAAACCCGAAGAATTAGTCGCAGTTGTTAGTAATATGGAGCTTTTTAGTTTATTTTAAGACAGAACTACTATTACAAGTAGTTTTATTTTATTAAACGTGGTATTTGGATCTGGTTATAGTTAGATTATTGATAGTCCATCATTTTACATACCACATTGAAGCATACCAAACTCATGGAACGATTTGCTGTACACGTGGCATAATGCAGTCTCACAAAACTTTCTTCTTCCTGTACTCTACGCAGACGATAATTATACTGTCTTCCACTAGGCTGGCTACCGGAAGCTATTTCTAAACAATGACTTGCGTCGTATATTACAAGAACATTTTTTAATTGATGGTCAACCCGAAGACGCAAGTAATTGTTATGGGTAGTTCTCGTTTTATTGATAAAATTAACTGTTTTGCTTCCACAGGTGACATTCGATGGAGTTACAATAACGTTCAGTAACATTGTTCGAAACTTGGGTGTAACATTTGAGTCTTGGGGCCCCAGATTGCAGAAACAAGCCATGTGTTTTTAATATATTTATATTTAATTTTGAATACAGCTCATTGCTACTGAGACATAAGAACTCGACCGACCAAATCACATGTCAGTAGCCGGTTCAATAAAAATAAATATCATAAAGAAATGTTAGGTGTACGTAAGAAACACTTACCTATTAAAGGAGTTCCTGTTAATAAACTGTAGTGGTGTAGTGTCAAGAACGGCCGACTTCAAAATCGTGAGGTTGTTGGTCCAAACCCCGCTCATGTTCCAAGACAGATATCTTTCAAGATCATACATCCATCAAACTGCACTTGGCCAGCATGGTGCCATATGACCTTAACTTTGCCCTGTTGAGAGAATGCTTCGAGTCCCAGGAGTGGGATAAAGTGGGTTACTTATGCTTATGAACTTAAAATGGGCTTTCTTTACCAATAAAACTCAAAGCCATTACCCACTACGATGACTCAGTGCGAGCTAGCAGATGACACATGACCTTGAAAGATTCCTGGAACATGTCAGTTTCCTAACAATGTTCTACTTCAGCGCACTTAAAAAAATACTCAGAGGTGTGATTGTGAATTGTTTCATTATAGTGACTTCAAATTATACGTCAACCTTTTAAAATTTCATATTAGTTAGTGATTATAATACATACATGCTTATTGTATTTCTTCAAAGTTTATCTTTGAATTGCATGCCAATAGAAATACATATTTATTTAAATCGCAGTAAGCAACAATATGGCACCGATCCATACATCATTCGATAGATGTTTGGAAACCACATTCCACTGACATAATACCAAACGTAAAATACCGTCAGTGGGTCAACATACAAGCATTTGTCAAATGTGTCACTCGTTTCCCATCGATATGTTTTAAATCGGTGCCGACTCGATGACGTATATCCGCCTAAATTCCGCCTAAATCTATCCGACAGACATTGATAACATTTAAACCCTACCCACGTAACATGTTACACAAATACCGACCTTAAAACTTTAGTCAAACAATTGAAATTCCCATCAAACTATTTACGAACATACGTCACGACATTCGAATGACGATGTGGAAATGTAGAGTTAAAAATGAACCCTATGACTTTTGGTTTAAGATTCAATATATTGTTGTGAAGTTGAAGTGATCAATCGATTTGCGATGACAGGTCTCTGTGAGCGGTAATTGACGCTCATTAGTACTGAATCGATGGAAACATCTGCATTTTGCATATACTGTAACGGTGTCCGTAATTAATTTATTGAGGAGAATGAGGGAGTCACTATTGTACTTTTGGGTAACATCGAAAACATTCAGAAAATTAAGTTTAGTATTATAATTTGGCCACATCTACAAATAATGGTGTACGTTAATACGAGGTTTTTATTCAGATTGATGAATGAGGTCATTTGCCGATGGTCAATTGTAATTGTGTAATATTTCAGATGTCGGGTTTTTATTTTATGATATTTGATTTCTCAATAAAATTAACGTTTTGGTTTGTTAGGTAACAATTTGATTGAAATATCAGCTCTTAAATATTTTTTTAGTTTTTATTCAGTATCATATTCATATAAATATTACATTACTGTTTTCCGGTTTGGAGGGCAATGTTTCCAGAGAAATAACAGGGCTTAGAGATATAACATCTCAGATCTCTGGGTGATGAGTGCAGTGCAGTGCTAGGTAAAGATTTGGATTTTCATATTCTAATAGTTGCGTGTCACTGTGCTGTTAAGTGACAGGCATGTTACTTACCATCAGGCACAAGTCATGTTTGTCTCGTCACTCTTTATTAAAAACAAACTTGTGTTATAGGAGCCAAATAGCTGATGTAATCTTAAATACATAATTGTGATTTAAAAAAACACTTAGACAAAGAATAAATAAATGTAGCTGGCATGTTCGTTACTATCAGAAAAAAATATTTGTAGATCTTTCACACAAATATGTTTTTGTTCTGGGTGGTTGTCGTTCATAAAAAGCTTTATCTTCTTGAGTCTATATATAAATATAGAGTCTATACAAATAAGCCATACGTAGTCATAGCCCACACAATAGCGCTGCTTTTAACCAATGAGCATCCGCTTTAGTACCTACGAACTCTCTTTCTACTTCATACAACCTCCCTAAAAAGACATAGATTAGTAACCAGTTAAGCTGCAAGTAATACCTATTAACAGTTTATTTGTATAGGTTTTTAAAGAATTTGTATTAGTCACATTTGAAAATAATTCAAAATAAGCAATAAACGTAAGCAAAACACATTGTTCTTAAAGCTCAGACTCTGATACTGAGCTGATTGATATCGCTGGATCTCGATGCTCTACACCTAGATTTTGTTATTTGCTTCCACCGGTGTCTGCTCATCGCGTCTATGAAGTCCGTGCACAATTTAGTTGATGGAGAGCCTCTCACTTGATCGCCACATCTAGTCGTAGGACTCTGCCAAGAGTCTTTGCCAAGAGTCCTATCACTAGTGGGAGCGATCAAGGGAGAGGCTCTTCATCAACTAAATTTTGCACGGTCTTCATAGACGTGATGAGCAGACACCGGTGGAAGCAGATAACAAAACTAGGTGTAGAGCATCGAGATCCAGCGATGACCACTATCCTCAGTCATTAGGGAGCGACCATAGAGAGCAAGAGAGAGAGAAAAGAGAGAAATACAGTGATGATGATAAACTTGTATCTACAACTGGTATTTCCTCAAAGAGATAAATTGCGAGAGAATTGCCAATTATTTTGTTTAGATTTTATTAATTGTGTTGTTTATCTTAAATTGAAGTGCAATAAAGAGTTCATCTATTTATAGCATAATTATAATCGGCTTAAGAATCTCTTCCCAAAGTTATCGATTCCTTTTAGTGATGTAACCAGCTGACTAGGCTATTGCCACTTTGCCTTGCGAATACTTGATTGAATAGTGTTCCGATCAAAATCGTTTTCACATTACTTTTTTAAGAAGTTGCATCAGCATTTCGGCTTTTTGTCTTTTTAACATCTGATGAAGAAAAAGTGTTAAACATATTAGGTATTAACTTTTTTCCACCTAAGTGCAGAAGTACAGATACCTACAATCTCCACGAACGTACAGAATACGCAATAGTACGTACGGAACCCTAATTGCCTTTGTTAACGACGTATTTCTGGGTTCAGTAGTCGTCGCGTCGATCGACCGCCATATTTATTGGTAATAAATTGTCGTGATGGTTAGCGCGGGTCGTTGGTAAATATTTGTCGATTTGACAGATGTGCTCGAGACCGTAATAAAATGTAAGAAGAGTTTTTTTTAGTATAGTTTTTTTTTGTAAGTGGATTAAAGAGAAGGGTTTAAAAAGGAGAAAGTAACATTGTAATCGTTTATTTTGTTCCATATGAAATAATTATTTGCTCATCTTAAGCTGTTTATCATTTCAAATAATTCAATATTCTAATTTTTAATTACTTCTGTCTCGTTGAGTTCTTTTACTTCACAACTATCGGAAGTTTCTTTCCCGATTTGTTTCTATTCAAAATTTGGCAGCTTTTCTGCTCGCGTCACATTTTACTAACTTTAGCGTTAAGTTTAAAATATAATATCCATTTTAGCTGTATGAAGATAAAGTTGAAAAGTTACATGAAATACTTACATTTAAAAACTATAATCCGATGTTTATATTATTATCCTTATAATCTTACTAGCGGCCCGCCCTGGCTTCGCCCGTGGTACATATATATAACCTACAGTATTCAAGGATTACGTACATATGAAAGAACGGTCAACGATTTTTTTAAATCGATCCAGTAGTTCCGAGATTAACGTGTTCAAACTATATATATATATGCTACTTTTGATCCCCAAATTATCGTGCTGTTTACTGGGTCAGAAGTGACACCTGTAGACAACTGGTGGGGATAACTAAATAAATGACGATTGATCAGTTATCGACCGGGGATGAAAAATGATTAAATTACTAAAATGGCTATTAAAAAATAGGGGTTGATCTTAGAAGGGTGAAAATTGAGAATTGTATGTATTTTTGTATGTTGTATCATAAAAAAATAGAAATTAAAAATTTTGCTTAAAAAATGAAAATAAAAATTTTGGGGTGGACTACCCCTAACATTTAGGGGGATGAAAAATAGATGTTAGCCGATTCTCATAGATACCGGATAAGCACAAAAAAATTCATCAAAATCGGTCAAGCCGTTTCGGAGGAGTATGGCAACGAAAACTGTGACACGAGAATTTTATATATTAGACTAGCGGCCCGCCCCGGCTTCGCCCGTGGTACATATATATAACCTACAGCGTTCGAGGATTACGAACATATGAAAGAACGGTGAACGATTTTTTAAATCGGTCCAGTAGTTCCCGAGATTAGCGTGTGCAAACTATATACATGCTATAGGCTACTTTTGATCCCCAAATTATCGTGCTGTTTACTGGGTCAGAAGTGACACCTGTAGACATGTAGCGGGGATAACTAATTAAATGACGATTGATCAGTTGTCGACCGGAGAGGAAAAATGATTAAATTACTAAAATGGCTATTAAAAAATAAGGGTTGATCGTAGAAGGGTGAAAATTGAGGATTTTATGTATTTTTGTATGTTGTATCATAAAAAAATAGAAATTAAAAATTTTGTCTAAAAAAATAAACAAAAAATTTAGGGGTGGACTACCCCTAACATTTAGGGGGATGAAAAATAGATGTTGGCCGATTCTCCTAGATACCGGATAAGCACAAAAAATTTCATCAAAATCGGTCAAGCCGTTTCGGAGGAGTATGGCAACGAAAACTGTGACACGAGAATTTTATATATTAGATTATAAAATTAAAATTTTGATGTTTTGTTCTAAATTGTTAATTGACAATCGAAAATAAATTCGTAAACTATTGAACAGATTTTAAATTATCACATCATTTCATATAATTGAACATAATTTTATCTGAAATATCTGGGGGCACGGCAGTGCCCCCGCCAAGTCGAGCGCGAAGCATTATATTTTACATGGTGTAACCTATATTTCCAGGTTGCGTAATTTTAAAATAATGTAATAAATAAACAGAAAAAAAATTCAAAAAAGCGACAAGCCCATTCTTTGCCACCGTTCCAAAGCCACAGTAAAACAGCAAAAAAAAAATAAAACCTATCATCAGAAGATCAATGTAAAGTCCCATCCACACGAGTCCCGCTCCGTGCCCGTCGCATCTGCTTCCGATAAGCCCCCCATGATAGGAAACATTCACGATGCAAATCTGTGAAAATGGAATTTGTTTGGATATTGTTTTGTAGTAATTGAATTTATTCTTGTCCACTGGGATGTGATTCGGTCGTGGTTCGCACCCGGCGCACCTGTGCTGTTATACCGTGACTTGGGAAATGGAAAATGTAGATTTTTACTTTTTGAACCATTACAGACAAGATAGTTATCAGGTTGAAATTTAGAACACAGTTAAGTTATAGATTGTTAAAAGACGTAGGTTATTTTTAAGTGAAACTTTTATTACATCGCCTCAAACTTTTTTGTCCATTATTTCGTCTATTGGATGTCGCGTGATGGTCAGCCGCAAAGGCAAGGGTAAGGAGAAAGGTGTTGGACAGAGCAGCCCACGCCAAAATGGCGGCTTTACTTGTTCAGTTACTAAAATATTTAAATCGAATATTTTTTCCAAGAATGTTTAGTTAAATGTCTATATTGCGAAAAAAAGTTTCACTTTTACCGTGGTTACAAAAACAATACAGTATTTTTTTTATTGCGGCAATAAACGAGAATTACGCGGGCAAAACAGCGTGAACTGCCAGTTAGTTTGTCTTGGTCCAGCAATAGTTTTTTTTTAGTATTAAGGAATGAGGACCTTTACCTACCCATAACAGCACAGTGCACGCTAATTGACCATGAAGACTGTTGAGTCCCAAACACAGTAGGCACTGCATTGCGCTTGTTAGATACCCTAGAGTCTACCGCTAAACTGCTTTAGCTTTCCTATTGCTGTTTCAGTAAATTTAAGCGAAAAGAAAAGAGAGAGCAATTTCAAAGCTAAAATAGTTTTAATTAGACGATAGACTTGATGATTTATTACTATTACGATGTTTTTTTACCGTGGAGCACATCTACTGTTCATACCGTCACTTTATTCTATTTAAAAAAATATCATGTATGAAAATTAAAACAAACATAAAGTCATTTCAGAAAATTTCGCCACCCTTTCAAAGCCAAACAATCAATCGTGTCGAACAATAAACAACAAATAAATCGCGTTGATCAACACAAGTATTAGAAGATTAACTCGCGGCCGCAGCCGACCGCGCCCGTATTGTGCCGCATGTAGTGGGCGGAACGCCGCGTGCCGCGCAACTGCGTCGAATTACCATCATAATGTAGTGTGGAGGGAGCCTAACCCCAAAATTAGTGAGCTTAGGGATGACAGATCCGAAAATTTCGGTAATGGTTTTTTCATCAAAACACAACGAACTGATCAATAGGTATTTATTAAAACAAAGTGACGAAACGTATCATCTTTTGCAATATTAAGAGTCCAAATCGTAGCACTGTACTTCGCTCTTCACCCATAGATATAAGTTGATTTATCTCCATAACTTGTGATTTCTATGGAAACATTTTCCTATTAATTGGGGTATTTTACGAGGCGGACCATAGGGAGAGTTCTACCACTACAAAAGAATTATAAAAGGTATGACAGGAGCTTAATGTTTTGAGAAAATTGTAAATCTAATGAGCTGTAGCGCACGGCAAAGCAGCTCTATCGAAAGAGACACGTTTCTTTCGACGCTCTGTTTTCTGCAACTATCATCGTCATCGTCATAAGATTATTCTAGTTCTCTGCTGGACATTGCCGAACTGCCTCTTTCATAATTTGCCACTCAATTTAATTAAGAGTCACACAAACAATCACAACAAGTCACCTTTGGAGAAGTGACTAGTCAAATATCAGTACGTGCGAATCTGTATATTTATAACTAGCGGTCCGCCCCGGCTTTGCACGGCCCATATATAACCTATACTAGCACTCAGGGATCGAGAACATATCCAACGGTGAATAATAATTTTAGAAATTGGTCTAATAGATCCTAAGATTACCACGTTCAAACAAAGAAACTCTTTAACTTTATATATTAGTATATATTGATTCATTCAAGACAGACCCATAATTTATTTCATAACAAAGCAAACAGTTACATTACACATTGTAAAAAAAGTATGTAAAAGAAAATGTTTGAAAATTCTTGTACATTTTTGATTAGATCACATCTCTAAAATATAAAAATACAGCAAACCCTATTCTACGGTCTAAATTGTGGGTAACAGACCATACATACTGTCCGTCGTTTGACAGATGGACGCCGAATGCAATTCGTCTTGGTTGTCAATATGTTCGGGATTATATTCGTAACAATTGCGCAGTTCGTATTGATTTTGTATAAATGACATGTCAATTTTCACGTGTTAAAAATATTATAGCTTTGTACACTACACCCAGATTTTTGTTCAATAGGTTGTCTGTATGTCTGTGCCCTAGCACGTCTCGCAACTCAGTACAGTTGTGTTTTTTTTTAAATAGTAGTAATAGGTTAAGTTTTCACGTTCATTCATTCATAATTTAAGAGCGACGCTCTTTTCGGTGGAGTTCCTTCCATGTATTTCTACACTCCACCTTCTCCTTGACTTCCTGATACGACACTACATTTATCTTCTCCTACACTTGGTTCATGTAACTTCTCCTAGGTCTACCTCTCTTGCTCCTCCCTTCTAATTTACCTTCCATTATTGTTCTAATGAAGTTGTCGTGTCGTATCAGATGTCCCAACATCTTCCCTCTTCTGTTTTCTGTTGTTTCCATTAATGTTCTTTTGTCTTCTACCATCTTCAAAACTTCTTCATTGCTCTTCATTTCCTTCTTCCAGCTGATTCTCTCCATTCTCCTCCAACACCATATTTCGAATGCCTCTAATCTTACCCTATCCCTTTGAGTCATGGTCCACGTTTCGCTGCCATACAATGCAATACTCCAGATATAGATTTTAATCAGCCTCTTGCGAATATTCTTTGATATTCGGGTTTTAAACAGATGCTTTTTATTGTTAAAAACTCTTTTTGCCATTGCTATTCTAGCTATAATGTCTGGTGTAGGTACACAAGTTTTCAAGTACTAGTCTTTAATCTAAATACTTACAGTTGCAAGTAACATAGAAGTCTTGAGCTAATTTACTGAACTGAATGCAGTCTAGTACTTACGGAAAACTTCATTCATAAAGGCAAACAACCCAAATCGGCATTCTTTTCCTCTGTAAACTAGTAGAGAAGAATAGATGATACACCACTACTCGCCACTTTAGCTGAGTTGCAAGATCGCTGTCCAATACGTAAAATGACGTGTGATTATTTCAAAAAACCCATTCTGAGAGTGCATTATATATAGTTGGCATGATCGGAATCAAGAACTACGGAAGTGCAGTGAAACCGCGGGAAAATAATGCTAAGTAATTTTTACAACTAATAATTTTCATTTATCGTTTTTGAGGAGTATTCAGTCACTTTACGCATTTCAAATTAGTAGTGCTACGACTCTTACCAGGGCTCGCCTGGGAAAGTACCACCTTTGCCAGTCATTCTAACGCCATGCAGTTGTGTGAAAACATTACTGTGTTCCGGTTTGAAGGGCAATGTGTCCAGTGAAATTACAGGGCGTAGAGATAAAATACCTTATATCTCTGGGTGACGAGCGCAGTGCAGTAAGTACTAGGTAATGATTTGGACTCTTCATGTTCCAATAGCTGAGTTTCACTGTGCTGTTATGGCAGGCTTGTTGCTTACCATCAAGCACATGTCCTGCTCGTCTCGTCACATCATACTACAAAAAAAACCTAAGGCAAACATTTTTGAATTAGTGTCTGCGCTTTAGTTTTAAATTCGACGGGTACAATAGACAAGCCTCTCCAGCCAGTACGTGGGGAGCGTAGGGCGGGCGGGAAAGGGCGGGAACCATAAAAATGCAAATGGCGGTGTCGACAGGGGATTTGATTGTATCAATCACGCGCACACTTATTATTGCGGGATTTCGAAGGATCTCTGCGTTTATTGTTTTCATCCACGCTTCTGGCCGGCGTTGGTATTCCGGGGACGTCCGATTCAATGTGAATAATTCTATTCCAAATGGATTTGTTAAGGTTATGTGTCTCGGATCTATTACTTTGTTTGTCATTGTTTATATACTACAGAGAAAGTACAGAGCATAGAGATACATTATCAACTCTTCATGTTCCAATAGCTGCGTGATACTGCTGTTATGGGCAGGCGTATTGCTTACCATCAGGCATGCCTTGTTTGGCTTCCTCTAAACTATAAAAATACATAACTTTAAACTTACCTACTTAGAGTCACGTGACGAACAAAAACCGCCTGATGATAAACAATAGAAATACAACACAATTTCACACAGCTATGACCACATGTTTAAATTATTCATATTTCGAATACTTTACATGTTTTGTCCAATCACAAAATAAATTGAATCGTAGACGATATACCATGAAATGTCCGCTATAACCGTCATCGTAACTGTATTCTATTCGATACAGATAAGTACTTATCTACCACTCAACCTAAACTGAAACTAACGCTGCCAATATGTAATGCCAGTAGTTTTGTGTGTCGAAAGTTATAGTGGCGACACCTTTGATCGGTTCAGATAAGCTTGCCGCACTTTAATTTTAATTAACATTCGTCATGTGTGTGACGTTTCCGGATTAATCTATTGTAATCGATAGTTAATCGTCTAAATCGATCTTAATATGGTTGAAGTAGCTACTATCATATCTTAAAATAATTTTATTTACTAACCGCTAATTCGAACCGACAAAGAGTTAATGTCATAATGATCCATGTACGTCACTAAAATTAAATTTTTTTTGGCGCGTAAAAAAAAAATGACATTATTTTTTTACGTAACGTGCGCTCACCGTCCCTAAAAGCTTGTTCGCATTAGGCTAGTATATTAGTCTAGTAGCGAGTAATTTTGTGGCTAAACGTGTCTGAACACTGAAACTTTAGTCGAGTAGTTTAGTAAGTGATTTAGTCGAGTCAATCCATTATGTTCTATTTTCAACGGGCGAGTAGCACCCCCCACCACGCGTTCGTTGCGAGCGGTGCGCTTATTGGCTCGCCGACTAAACAGGTTCGAACTTGTCGAATTAGTCTGGAGAGCAAAATAACTTCAAACAATTTTCCAAATACGAAATTGTCTGTGGAATAACTTATTTTATTGATCACACAAATTTCCTCATTCACCTCTTCTAAAATAACCATTACGATTAGGTTATTCACTCATTTATTTAATTGCGTTGTAGGCTCTTCATGTTGCGAAACGCTACTCACTTGTGAACTGTTTTAAAGCACGGTGTGAATGATTTTTAAATAGTAGCGAGTTTTTTTTAGAGTTGAAGATATTATCGATTATTAAAATAGCCATATTCTATCTAATCTGATCATAGTTTATGAAACCGCCAAACTCCAAAAATAATGCTACTTTCTAAAAGACAACACTTGAGAATCTGGCTAACGTGATAGATTAGACGCGATGTCTTGACTCTATCTGGCTGCCATCACACAAGCTTTGCTTAGTTTGGGGTCAGATGGTGTTGTGTGTGAATTGTCCACCAATATTTATTTATTTATTTATTTATATTAACTATTACTGAAAAACTCCTCAAAAAGATCAATAAAAAAGCATCTGGCAACTAATTGGGTTTGTCTAATTAATTAATTCTGTCTAGGTAATTCATTGGAGTTTAGTTTCAAGTCTAAGATTAAACTATAGTTTTTTGATTTGTTCAGCAAAAAAATAGACTATATTTTTATATATCAGACATAGAGCTGTTCAATTAAATTTTCAATAAAAAGGGTTACACGTAAACATAACAAAATAGTTACCAACCCACCTATAGGCAAGTACAGCCGTAGTAGACCAATCGTAGAGGTGCTAAGTTTCCTTCTGCTAAAGTCAAAAACAAGTCATAATTCTCACTGCCTAAGTAATAGTTAGTTTACAAACGTTAAATCAACTGATCCATCACGCCAATGGCTTGTTTACGAGGAACGCTGAACGCGCTCGTTATCCCAGATTACCTTTACGTCTTCAAACAAAAAGACACCCACCACTTGACGGCGAATAAACGCGAACACTTCAGTTTTACGCGAACAAACAATTATTTATTGCACCACCCTGTATCAAAATCTTTAGCAGTCAAAGAACAACCTTATCGGCACCACCTAAGGCGTAAATTTCAAGCACAACAAACGGAGCAAGATTAATAGGGCATAAAACGTAAGATAATACAATATACAAGAAGACACGCTGTTAACCGTCCCGTTTTGAGACGGCGTTGAGTGATGCACGTCGTCTCTTTCGGTCGCGTTTGAAATGTGATTGTCTGTCTCTATCGCACGGTTTCAATTATGTGAGTAATCCCTCAATTACGTCGGCAGATGTCGCTGCGTCTTCGGGCTTATGTGCGAGTTTAAAATACGGTGCGCAAAACAATCGGACGATTTGATGGGTTTAAGGGCTCACGATTTGAATACAATTATTTCAGGTTTGATTGATATTTTATTTGGTGAAATATTTCTGAAACAATTAATGTTCGAAATATAATCAATCGCATATTCGAGAAGATTTGATTGGATTGTAAGGCTTTCACTAGCTTTTGGAAACTACAATAAAAAACCGACTTTATGCTACAAGGTGCATTTAGATTCTCTCACGACGAGTCAAACCATTAAGTCACGACACTGAGCTAATGTGTTTTGCCGGGAGACGCAGGTGTATTCTCACGATGTTTTAAAATCATAACCAAAGATAGAAACAACTTAAATAATTTGTGACGGTGTCAATCTAGTAGATCATTATACTCCAGTAGATTAGTGTTAACATTGCACAGTTTATAGAAAAACAAATAATTTAAGAAACACTTACTTACCTATATTAAAAAAAAAAAAAGATTTTGTTTATTCTGCATAGAGTTGTTATTAAAATTTGCACTAAGTATTTCGCGAATTTCTAAATTACCTGAAAAAAGTATTTTTATCGAGATTTCTATATATTTTGTAAGGTATAAAATAGCCTTTTGTTGCACATACAAAATGTAAACATAAATTATCACATTTTTACATCTTTTTTTATGTTTGTTTAATAAATTTAGGATTTTATTATTTTTTTAACAAAAGTTCACCGCTGCGGACCGTACATTCAGGTCACGTCCCGAAGGGTAAGCGACACGAGTTAGCTAATAATTAATATTATAATTAATGTAACCGCGGCTAAGCCGGCAGTTTGCGATGCAGGGTTAAACAATAAATACCCTGTTTCCCTCACTTCATTACACGAGGCATTTATTAATTGATCTTGTAATTAAGCGGGTGATTTAAGGGTTAAAGGTTTTAATTGAACTGTATTGATTGGTCGAGACTGTTTGTAACAAACAATTGAATTAAAGGGTATTGGTTATTATACTGGTTAGTTGATTTTAATGAAATGGTATAGACTTTTAGGTAGGCAATTAGAAGTTTTCATACTAGGTATGTACTACTAAAAAAAACTAATCATATTATGGAGACATATCCACACTCAAAAAAGACAAAAACTGTCTTTTTTGAGTCAAGTTCTTTATAATACAAAACTATGTGGTTGTTCCACATTTTAATCAATTAACGGGCTAGTCACATGTCTCATATGGTCGGTCTAGGCTGACAAGGCAACATCGCACGCGTGCACCTTCCTTGAAAAAGACCGCCAAATGCGGTTGAAACTTAGGTGTAAAAATACCATACTTTTACTCACGAGTGATATTGACTGTGACGTTCCACACTCCAATAGCTTATTTAAAAAAATCTACAACATGATTTAAGAAACAGATAAAGTAAAACAGTTTGAGCATATTCTTAAAATTGAACATACTAATTCTCTCACGGCATTAGAGAACAGATCTCGATCAGCGATCACGCTTCGATCGCGTCGTGATTCATTACAAAACGCGATACAATCGTGACACGGTCCAACACTGAGACATTCATTAGCCGGGAGCATTTGTCATTTTTCGAACGATGTCCAGGTTTGTCCAGCATTAAAGTAGGAAAAAAATTGTTACGTTTTCCTCGTGGTTTCAAATACACAAACAAGTGTATCGTGTAAAAATTACTCTTTTCTGCGATTTTTTTCTTAATTCGTTTTTTTGTATTATTATATCTATTCTAGCGGTCTGTTCCGGTTTCACACGGATCTTATCTTTCAAATTGTATCAACCTACCCTCGGTGTGCAAATTTTACTAAAATCGGTTAAGTAGTTTAGGAATCCCTCTCGTACAAACAACGTGACGCGTAAAAAGTATATATTTACTAGCTGTACCCTGCCACGCTTCGCTGTGGCACATTGTGATGCAAAAATTAGATTTAATAAATCCTTGATGCGGATTATATATATCACTAGCGGCCCGCCCCGGTTTCGCCCGTGGTACATATATATAACCTACAGCATTCAAGGATTACGTACATATGAAAGAACGGTCAACGATTTTTTTAAATCGATCCAGTAGTTCCCGAAATTAGCGTGTTCAAACTATATATATATGCTATAGGCCACTTTTGATCCCTAAATTATTGTGCTGTTGACAGGGTCAAAAGTGACACCTGTAGTAGACAACTGGCGGGGATAACTAATTAAATGACGATTGATCAGTTATCGACCGGGGATGAAAAATGATTAAATTACTAAAATGGCTATTAAAAAATAGGGGTTGATCGTAGAAGGGTGAAAATTGAGGATTGTATGTATTTTTGTATGTTGTATCATAAAAAAATTTAAAATATTTTTTTTTCTAAAAAATTAAAATAAAAATTTAGGGGTGGACTACCCCTAACATTTAGTGGGATGAAAAATAGATGTTGGCCGATTCTCATAGATACCGGATAAGCACAAAGTATGGCAACGAAAACTGTGACACGAGAATTTTATATATTAGATATGTATGTATACTAAACATTTTGTATGGATAAAGAAGTGTACATAGATATAAATTTAAGAGACGAACAGGATGTGTCCCAGATGATAAGCAACACAGTTAATTAAACATGAAGTCTCCAAATTTCTGCTGACACACGGCAATATAAAATATCTTTGTTCCTTATTCAAATCTTTGCTCTGTAATTTCTCGAGAAAAAAAATCAGTAATTTGTAGGTGTTATTAATTTATTATATACGTAAAATCATGTCAACTGTGAGCTCCATTAAGACGCGACAGTTATAGCCCAACGACAACGGATCTAGATAAACCTCCAAATCTAGATCCGTTATATCTAAACACCAAGGTATTCTAAGTACTCAGGTTGTGCAAAACAAACTAACCTTTCAACCAATTTAGCGACAATCTAACTGCAACTGCTTCCTCGAATTCTCATGGCCGCATTACATGTATTAACAGATCCCGTATCTTATCAGCTCCCGACCGATTTAAAAGCTCATTGGCGTTACTAATATCATTACAGGACCGCTACTGAGCAGTGGCGGCATTCCGCCTGTCGACCCAATAATTACCATTACGGCGACGTCAACATCGTCTTAAACGATACCTATGAATAGAGAAATTTGAAACTAAACACGTATAGGATAGAGTTTAGTTTGGAACAAGT
The DNA here is from genome assembly GCA_017562165.1 of Ectropis grisescens. Classification (NCBI taxonomy): domain Eukaryota; kingdom Metazoa; phylum Arthropoda; class Insecta; order Lepidoptera; family Geometridae; genus Ectropis; species Ectropis grisescens. The sequence continues at coordinate 16,577 of JADLOZ010000224.1, forward strand.
TTCAATCAATCTATTACTATAGTCATACGAACGTAAATCTACCTAGAGAACCGTATGTTATGCAACCGATTCAAACAAACTTGAAACCTATATCGATCACAGTAGAGCAGGATTTACAAAATTAACCATAGGTGATTAAGACGACACGATTTCAATACGCGACGAAATCTCAGAAGGTCGTAATAAAAACGGATTGTCAATTCAAAATAATCTCTTTCCCTGTTAAAACAAGAATCGATTTGTGTTACACTAGATAATTATCGGAGGATATTTAATTTCTCCGGCGAGAGTGACGGTTCCATTTGTCACGGACAGACGGACGGATGGACCGTCGAACAGATCGACGGACAGATTGTCCATGTTGTGCCTACTCGAGAGTGATATATTAATTCTAGATGGTATTAAGATAAATAGGTATTATTGGCTGCCAGTTAATAGTACCTCTTTGACACGGTAGACGTCCGATTAATTGATTTTATAGTTTCGAATTAATCGATTATTCGAATCGACTTTCGACTCACAGTCGAAGGAAATGAAGTCGGTTGTATTAAACTCGATAGTAATCGAATTAAGGCCAACCTTGCGTTATTAAGTAGCGTTAGATTAAATCATCTGTAATTAGATAGAGATGTCATTAAGATAATTTTGGGGAATGTTAATTAGTATTGTGATTTGAACAGTTCGAATAATTGTTCAAGTTTTATAATGTAATATGAAAGTAAATGAAATTGATTTGAATAAAATATAAATATTTGGGTTTAGCGAACAGTCGTCACCTGGTGTTTTTCGTATAATATCACTCCATCGCGTATTAAAGCATCTTTAACGTTACACTGTTTCCCAATTTTTTGTCTCCTCTTTACTCTATCAGAGCTCTTAAACAGCTTAATTTTCTTTACTTACCACGCTATGAGTTTTTCTAAGACTGATGCTCATTTGTCCATCCCAACTTTGCATGGAACTTTCAGAGATAAATCCGCCAGGTATGTATAATTGAAATGGTGTTAACAGTAGGTACATTTCCTAATTTGATAAGCTTTGTTTAGTTTTTTATAATAATAATTTGAGTAATAGGTACAATTATTGAAAATAGCTCAAACACAATATATAGAGATTTCTGTTCAACTTGCAAACGACTGTAACTTTTCCCTCTTCTTTATTACATAGTCCAAAAATTAAGTTTTTTCAATGATAATAGGTAAGGAAGGCCTTGACCGTCACATAAATTTACAGATTGTGACCAGCTGTCCTTTAAGCTTCTCCATTTAGCTCATTCTTCGACATCGATATTGGATAGCTCGCAATTCTCCATATCCCTTTCCACTACAACCCTCGACCTTATTTTACGCCGCAAAGGCCGATAGATGCAACACCAAGGAAGTTCTCCAAGTTATAGTGTAGTCTGCTCTAAATATTATGTCTAAACCATATCAGCCTACTCTTTTGTCTGTTTTTAACACGCTTATTTTAACTCTCATTACCAATCATACTCGTATGTAAAATACGTCTGGTCTAGTGATGATCGAGAGAATGGTAAATGCCGATCCCAAGCTTCTGGTTATAATCCCATGTACACCACTGTGTGTTTTGAAAAGCCATAATTATTAATTATGCGTAGTGCCAGTAACTTAAAAAACGGCGTAGGAAAACATCGTGAGGAAACCAACGTGTTCCTAGAACCATTTGAGATCATATGTCATCCGCTAAAACGCACTTGGCCAGCGAGGTGGATTATGGCCTGACTCTATCCATGTGAAAGAAGTCACAGCAGTGAGCATTTAGTGGGCTGTTTATACATTATTATTAATTATAGCCACTAATCGAAATTCTAAAACTCATATGATACTCGTATTTATAGCTCAAGAGATAAGTATTTATAAATGCCCTTCAGATACTTGATATCTTTGAAACAATAATAAGTCGGGTATGGGAATAGAGAGAGACGGGACAATATCGCGATGTCGCGGCGAGACGCGACACGGCGCGGCTGCCGGTAAAAGCGCTCAGGAACAAAAACGGGGTAGAGCTGTTTTCAATAGATTAAAAAAAAATCCTTAGATGATTACCAAGTTTACCATGAAGTTTTATGCTTTACCTACATATCGTGTACTTATCTACTACTAATTTTAGAGGCAGTTGATGTCTTGCTGTTGCGATATTTTATTTGAGCGTTCAAATACTCAACAAATGTTTGTATTTTGAATAGTGTTGTTTATTTAAATACACGTAAAATAAAAAATACGGTTGTCTAGTAACATAGTAATGAGAACGTTCGATTTCAGAATCGTCAAGTCGTAAGTTCAAATCCTACTTGTATTTTGAGCCCAGCCAAACTCCAAATGCAGAAGTACAATTTTGAACAATTTTGACACAAAACTTAGAGCTAAAAGAGAATGAAGATTGTAGTCTGCCAACCTGAAACTTATCCAGAGTGATGGATTATTAGTAGTAGGCTTTGACTATCTCCCGATAAGTAAATGCCTAGAGTGGGAACATAGTGTGGCTACGCTAAACAAGTTTAGAGACTGCGACTAAACCATTGAAATTGAAACTTTTGCACCCAACATTTTTAATAATTTTGATTTTAAACCGATTAAAAAAAAGGAGATGGTTCTCTTTGTGGCATGGGTGTGTGTGTGTTTTTTTTATATGTTACGCAATAGCTGCGCCGATTATGGATCGATTTTGACGATTACCTAATGTTTGTTTCATAGATTACTTCGTAAGTGTTCACATAAATTTTATCGATATTAGTTTAGCGGTTTAAAAAATCAAATTATATTTTTATTTACTTCGAAAGCTAGCTGTCTCAATGGAACAGTGTGTTTAGCGCCAAATATCAATCACATTTATGAAATTTGGTCAATCAAGGAAAAGAAAAAATTAAATTGATGCTCATTGTTTAAAGCGTCTCTATACCCGTCGTTGTGCCTAACTCCACCCGCGCCGGCCGTCTTATGAATAATGTTCTATCGATTGTGTCCGCGTGACGCCGTCGCTTCATATCGCTGTTATATGTTCACGCTATTCGCCTTTTATTGGCTACGGCCCGGATATTCTTAGATAAAAGGGAACGAACGAGTCTTTTACTCAGATCATGGAAAAACGAGTTTATTGATTCTGTTGTTGTGTGTTCTTTGCTGGCAATTAAGTTCAAGTGAACAACAATGTGTCAAATGTCACTAGTATAGATTAGATACAATGTATATAATTCGTAATAGCATAGCGTAATAGGATAAAAAGCCCACTAAATGTTTCCACTGCTGGAATTCAGGACCTTCTCTCAAGGCAAAGTCTAGAACATAATCCACTACGTTGGTCCCGTGTGGGCTGGTGGATGACACATGACCGCGGAACATATCAGTTTCGTTACGATGTTTTTCTTCACCGTTTTGCCAAGTTAGCGGCGTTACGCACATTACTTCGAATAGATAGTGATGCGCGTGGGATTCGAACCTGGGGTTCCGGATCGGCAGTTGCCGACTAGACCGGCCGTAACTTAATATTTACTAATATTTTTATTTTATACATGGAAAAGTTTTTAACAAAATTTTAGTAGAATGCAATACATATTCACATTTGAAATTAAGGTAAATCAACAGTCGTTAAATTACTATTAACGACGATTACCAACTGTTATCATAGATAGCGTTTACAGTCGCTACAAGGCTTTGTAAGCACACTTTGTCCGGGCTATGATTGTCGAATTACCATTACTCTTATTGCTATTAGCCGGAACTGCATAATAGATCCGGAAAAAATATCACATCAGAGCACACACATTCAGCAAAAGACAATTAATTTCGAATCATAGCCTCGCGTTCCGTAATTCGCGCACCGCATGCACGCAGCCAATCCTATTCGCATTATCTGCGATCGATTCGGACCGCTACATGTGTCTACTTTGCAACTACATCACTATGCTTTAATATCAGTAGAACATCCTTACAATAGTTTGCAGTAAGGCTTATCTAACCAAAGGCCAAAAGTGCTGTAAGTTAGGCCAAACTTTTCTTATAGCAACACAACTTTATTTGTTTTCAATAATATAAGCGTGTAATTTCGTAAAGTTTAAAACCTATTGCATAACAACCATACCTACACGATAACAACTTATCAAACTAGCACGATAGAACTAATTCTTCTTTAGGAAGCTCGTATGACAAATACCTGTATGAGTAAGTAATACTGGCTTATTATTTGACTTTTTTTTTTCAAGTAATAGTCCAGTAATGAGCTAGTAAATAAATTACGCTTCGGAAAAGAAGTCTATTGGGAAAATTGTTTGGAAAACTATTGGCAGACCACAAGATCATAATAAGGAGACGTTAACAAGATACAAATTCTACCTATTTTACAGACAGATTTATCCTGAAAACATCGCATTGATGAACTCTTTACGTTGTGCCCTATGGTGTTGCGTGAACGTTTCGCGATAATTGCTTTCGTAATGATTATTTTTAAATGATTATCCTTTTTTGTTAAACGAATTAAAATTTTCATCAGCTGCGATTTTAACACGAGCCATTAATTTGTCCTATTCTGGACATTGGCATCGTTCGTTAAAGTTTAACGAATTGAGTAAAGTAAAATTGATCTAGAGAATATCTTTCTTGAATATACGCTTTTTATGTTTAGGAAATCAAAAGAACATATTGCTTTTAATTGTAAGAAATGAGCAGTCAAACTGGTGAAATTTATTAAAAGAATCTTGTTGGCTATTATGTTTATTATCGACTACTAATAGGCGGAAATAAATGTAAGAGCCAACTTTGCTCATTAAATTATTCGTTACAAACATACCAGAATACAGATATTTCCTATGTATAATATTAATGTAAATAAGATAATGAAGAAAAAATTTAAAAAGGTAAGGTATAGTATATTGAAGCTAGCAGTGTCCCGCTGTTTTACTCACTCGATTTCTGTTCTAATTATTCTCCCACAACGGAACGTAGCGTGTGTTCTATTTCAGATTACATAATATAATCTGTGTTTCCAATTCAAACTCATTCTTACAGGCGTTTCAACGCGCAAATGTTAAAGTTTAGATGTTTTGCTCAATAGCAAAACATCTAAACTTTAACATTTACAATATCAGCAAGATTTTTTTATTTATTATTAAATCATTGAATACCTAGAATAAAAAATATAGTCACTTCTTACTGTTTGTAGCATCCAACTACATAGTTTCTCGACTACATCTTCCCACCCCGTCTCCGAGTTAGAGGGAGTTAAGGGGGGGGGGGTATAGACAACGCAAAGTCAATATGTGGATATAATAATAAAAGACCGCGCTTGCCGCATACGTATCGCGGCATTATCGTTGTGTTATCGGCGCGATAGTAGTTTAAGCTACTATTGTTACTGCTGGGTTATGTGTGTATGAGGATTTATTCGGACATTCAATTTTGTGTCTTGTTTTTGTGTAGTGTTTTATTTATAACTTCATTTTTAATTTCAATTTAAATTAGTTTGATATCGTCTATATTTCAATACAAGAAGTAAAAACTTTGTAACCTTTTTTTACGAAAATGCCACTGGTGTTATATAAATCATGAAATTTCACACAGTTATAGTGTATAAAGAAAAGGAGGATGGTATTGTTTTTTCAAATTATGGATAAAAGTATATTTACACTAAAAAAATTGTACAAACTCTACAATGTATTTGACACGCTTAATATACCTATCTCTATTGTTTATAGTTAAAGCCTGTGGTCAAGTTAGGAATAGCTGATTGTTTTATGATAAGATTTCGACCATTTGGTAACCACAAGTAATAGAGATACTATAATAGTTGATTTGTTTCTATTCCTGCCTTATTTTTATGCGCTATGTTATCAACTATTTGTATTTTTTTTAATGACGATCATGACATACGACATTTATATTTATTACAATACGTACTGGTGGTATAAAGCCAACTTTGAATAAGTTATAAAAAAATATGCAGCAATATAGCGAAATGAAAATGATCCCAAAAATATTTTCGAAAACATTATTGTCGTATTTTATCAGTAAATAGATAGGATGTTATTTAAAAAAAATGTTTTCCATTTGGTTTGGTAAGATTCCTAGTTGAAAATTGCTTTTACGTCAAAATGTAAAACGTATAACGTCACAATCAACATTACATTGCCATTGTAATATTGAGACACATTAAAATCATTTCGTCATCACAGAATTTAGATTTTATTTATTTACCAATAGTCAATTATAAAAAAAAATATTTAATAATCAGAAGATTGATAAAAATACAGATTACCCGTAATAACAAGTTAAGGTCCCTGTTTGGTTTTCCTTAGAAGATGAGAGCTCATGAATAAATGACCATGCCACCAGCAATCAGGACCGACAGACATTTTATATATTATGTAACATCGAATGCGTAATATATATTCATGAATCGATTCAGCGAGTATCGAATGGCCGGAATCGATATGGCTGTAATATCGATATGATTGCGCATCGGATTTCATGTTCGCGATATAGTTACGGAGGATTTTATAGAGAGCCGTATGGATGGAAAGGGTTTTCATTACATCAGATATACGTACGTATTTTTTTTAGCAAAGGAGTTGTTTGTCAAATGTATATTCAAGGCATAGGCGATGTAGAAATCTATAAAAAAATTCAGTAGGTACACTCAAAGCAGTTTGGATATTTTCTTCTTATTTTTTTAAGCTTTTATAGGTTTAGTCTCGACTGATTCGCCATCTGGCCTGATGTTAAGTGATAATGAGGATCACGATGGAACGTATGCTCACGTTAATTGAGCTTGAAGAGACAAAATTGAGTTTACGCCAAGTTTGTTTGGTCATATTATAGCGTTTTATAATGACTTAATGACCAATGTGACTATAGTGACTAAATAGCAGACTTTGACCGGAGGTTTACTTTGCCAACTAATACTAATCGAGTATAATCGGAGTTTTGTGCCGAATTACGATTGTACATTCGGTATAGTCGACAACTCATTGCGTATTTAAAAAAACACTAATCCTTAAGATAGTTATCGATACATATTTTTTTCTGCTTTGATTTACATGTTTAAATAATTTGAGTTATGATAGTAAGCGGTCACTTGTAACTCGATTTAAATGTTGTGAGCAGTGTAATGAAATATTAAACTATTTTATCGCTATTAACAGACAGAGAGAGTAATTTTCTCGTAAATTAAATTTATTAGTACAAAGTTTGAGTAGGTATCGTTTTTTTTAACTTATATAGGTTTACACTTGACCGCCATCTCGCCTGATGTTAAACGATGATGCGGTCTACGATGGAGCGTGTTTACCTAGAAACCGATTTAAACAGCTATTTGATATGTAAAACAGCTTAAGTAGTGTACGGAAGTTAGTATTGATAAAAACGCGAGTATCAGAGATAAAACTAAAACATTACGTAACATCATGTGGGAGACATTGTCCTCGGCAACGATCGCTGTTATTGGAAAACTTCTCCTGACTGCGCTAGGATGTAGCGATGCAGCGTTTGATAGCGCTCTATTTAGGACATATGTACTCAACAACCAGTATAGAAACATTTAATACATACATGATTTAAGTTTTTTGTTGTATTTTTTAAGTTTGTATACATATGTATATTATCAATCTTCATGTTTTTTATAAAGTGAATTTAATGCGTTGCAAAATATATGTATAATACTAATATTAAGAACTTCATAAGTCATGTTAATGAATAGACGGTTGTTACTCTTTTACGCAAAAAATCTGAAAGGGTTAACATAATCTTTACAAAAAAATGTCATATCTAGCTTCTTCATCATAGTTAAGAAAATATTAGAAAATAATATTTATTATGCAGCAAGCAAACCCGTGAAGAGTTGCAAACTTCAAATAATTGAGATGAAAGGCGAGAGTATATTTTAGTGTATTGTCAAGTTTAAGCATCGATTCGTACGATAAGGGTTTATTTGGCTTGTAAATAGTAAATACCAATTAAAATGCTTTGGTTACTACTTTGTTTTGTTCTTTTTCACGCATTCCAAAGACTTTTTAAGTCTATTCTACGGTAATCAGTCTAAATCCGAATATCAGTGGTCTAAATATATAAGTATAGAAGTGGGTGCTTAGCTTAATATACTATACATATATAATAATATAAATTTTTCTGACGGCACAAATATCCATGCGCAGATAGATAACAGAATTATCGTTTAAAATGATAGAGCTTTTATGGTATGCTTTTACTAACAATTACAAAAATGTATCCAAAAACTTCTCAGAATTTAAAGTTACAACAAACCTGCATATTCAATTATAAATTCGTATCTATCCATAAATAATGAATAGGATATTTTAAATTCAATTTTGCAACTTGTAGTACTGACCGAGTTACTGTAAGTATTCGGAGCTGCATAAAGCGGTTTGTATGCAAATGTTAAAGCGCTATTTCCGCT